>CAUYSK010086903.1:0-47983 GCA_963575035.1 Avahi laniger | reverse complement strand
AAAAATCAAACAACCCCATTGAAAAGTGGGCAAAGGACATGTACAGGTGTCTTCTTGATATAATGCCTTCTTTTCCTGTGGGAACCCAAATGCCCAGTAGTGGAATTTCTGGATCAAATGGTAGATTTTCTTTTAGTTCTTTGAGGAATGTCTATACTATCTTTCATAGGTTGTGCTAATTCACTTTCCTACCAGCAGTATACAAGTGTTCCCTTTTTACCACATCCTCCCCAACGTCTATTATGTTTTTACTTTTTAATAATGGACATTTTGACAGGGATAAAGTAGAAAGGACACCCTATTCAACAGACGGTGCCGGGAAAATTGGATAGCCACATGAAGAATAATGAAACTGAATCTCTACCTCTCACCATATATAAAAATTTACTCAATATGAATTAAAGACTTAACTGTAAGACCTGAAAACATAAACCTTCTAGAAGAAAACCCAGGAAAAACTATTTTTTACATAGGCTTAAGAAGATAATTTATGACTAAGACCCCAAAAGCAAATATAAGAAAAACAGAAAATAAATAAATGGAACTTAATTAAACTAAAAAGCATCTGTGCTGCAAAATAAATAATCAAGAGAGTAAACAGACAAACTACAGAATAGGAGAAAATATTTGCAAACTACGCATTTGTCAAAAAAACTAATATCTGGAATCTGTATCTGGAATCTCAATCAACTCAACAAGAAAAAAACAACAAATGACCCCATTAAAAAGTGGGCAAAAGACGCGAACAGACATTTTTCAAAGGAATATATACAAATGGCCAGCAAACATGAAAAAATGTTCAATATCATGAATCATCGGGGAAATGCAAATTAAAATAGAGAGAGACTTATGTTCTTCTTGCAGATCAGTCACCTTGTTTCTCAAAGGTTCAGATTCTTCACTTGTAAAAAAGTAAATAAATTACTCTAGATGGTTTCAAAGATGACTTCTGGCCCTAGGATGCTATATATGCATAACTTTAGGATCAACACACATTTAGTAAATTTCTACTATGAATTTGTAGACATAGTTTTTTGAGCACTGGAAATAAATCAGTACAATAAAACAAAATTTTTGCCCTCAAGGAATTACATTTTGTTGCAGAGGCACAGAATAAAGAGAGTAGGCAGAGTATATAACATGTTATAAGGTGATGGCTAACACGAGAATATAAAGTAGAGAAGAAAAATGAGGAGCTCAGAGAGTAAGAAATACAATTTAAAACATGGTGAGAAAAGTAGGCACCAAAGAAAAGGTGACATTGAAGCAAATACATCAAGAAAGCAATGTTACATTTCTGGGGGAAGAGTATTTCAGGCAAAGGAAGCAAGTTCAAAGGATCAAGATACACATGTGCCTGTATTAACCCAAAGGAGGCCATTGAATCTAGTGAGAAGACTAAGCTGAGATCAGAGGGGGATGAATCTCAGGTCACCTGGGACATTGCAGGCTATGGCACTCTTCGTGTGATGGGTGCTTGATTGTCAGAAGAATTTGAGCAGAGTAGTGACATTATATTAATTGCATTTTAACAGGATTAATCTGGATTCTGTGTTTAGAACTGATGTGGAGAGGGGAGGAAAGCATCAAATGAGAGAGAGTGGTTATTGTGATCATCCAGATGAAAGATAACAGTGGCTTTGACCATGGCGGCAGCAGTGGAGGTGGTGAGAAGTGGTCTCATTCTGACTGTACTTAGAATGTAAGACAAATAAAATTAGTTCGAAGATTGGAAAAGGGGTTTGAAAGGAAGATAGGAGTTAAAAATGGCTCCAGTATTTCCAGTTTGAGAAAGTAGGGATAGAGTTTTCATTAGTTGAAATAAGAAAGCTTTTAAGTGGAGTAGTTTTGGAGCCAGAGGAGGAACAGATCCAGAATTCAATTTTAGACTTTTTGTGCTTATGGTGGCCGTTAGAAAGTTAAGGGAGATGTTGAGCAGACATTAGGGTCCATTAATCTGATATCCAGGAGTAAATGTGAAACCTTGGGAGTCATGAAGTATAGATGACATTTAAAGCCGTGGAGTGAGATTATAGAGTGAGTGGACATCAAGAAGAACTTCAGTATTAAGTCTGGAAGTACACTGATGTTAAATAGTGAGATAGAGAGGAGTTATCAAAGGAGACTGAGAAGGAGTGGTGAGTAAATGTGGAAGAAGCCAGGAGAGTATGATATTCCGGGAGGTAGAGTGATCACTTCTATCAAATCTTGCAGATAGTTCAAGCATGTCAAAGTAACTAGTTTTGCTCAAGTCATTTGACTCATCAAAGCGGAGGTTAGAGTTAAAGGGAAGTAGTAAGAATAAAAACCAACTGTTCCTTAAGGACTTCTCTTCTTAGAGTAGATTCTCATAGACTTCACACTTGCAGCTAAGCATTGCTCAATGTGACTTGAACTATGTGAATAAATGAGTAATAGTCAATGGCTCAAAGGTAGTAATCTCGGCTCAGTGATTAAGAACTCACATTAGGAGCCAGATGTGGCTAGTCCTTCCAAGAATAGAAGGAGATCAACCTCCATAGCGTGATAACCTCACCCAAGCTTCAAGGGTCTATTTTCCACAAGGTACACTGAAAAGTAGTTTGTAAAATGGTATTCCTATCGTTTTTGATTTGTATTTTAAAAGGTAAGTTTGCCCTCCAAAATATATCTGGTTTCTCTTAACAACCCATGTTTTTTCTTCCCTATGATATTTATTGAGGCAATTTATATTTTCAGCCTCTACCACATTTTAGATGGCTTTCATAGCATTAACCTAAAAGTTGGTTTTGCACAGTTTTAATAAAACTCTGGTAACAATACAGACTTTTGTCAATTGGACTTACATTTGTTTTCTTATTTTCTTCACTATACTTTCCTTTACCCTTACAATTGTTCCCTGATCTTGGAGTAGTCTCTCTCCATCTTATGAAGATGACTTAGATCCTTTAATATCTTTCCTAGGTGACAGCTGACCTTTCCCAAATATTATCTTGTGTGCCCAGGTAGGTTCCCCCACTTTGCTACCAATGTACATTTTCTTTACCTCCATGAGTCTTCTAAATTTATTCATATTTCAACTGACATTTTGTCTTTTTCAATAGACTGTGGGCTTTGGGGGGCTGATCGATATTCCTTTGCATTTATTCCTTTGCATCAGTTGTACATTAGTTTTCTTTTAGAGACAGATGGCTTCATAGTTTAATATTGTCCTTAGTTGCCTATGCACATTTTGTCTCATTATAGTAAGCTTCTGTGTTAAAATCTTTAGTCATCTCCTTTCTTTTATCCTGTCATCAATTAATAATTATCTTTTACCTTCTATCATTCCTCAAATTTCACTGGTATGAGATTGAAGAGGCTTCCTCCTATCATCTGTCTTTTTTTCCCTTGACCACACCATTCAGACTGTATTTGAAAGCAGCCTCTTTTCACCACAGCAGCAACGCTTCAAATAGTAATCCTGAGATAAATTGCTCTGACACTTTGAATTTTCCTCATCTCCTCTTGTTTAGTGATCAGATTTTCTGTGTTTTATCAACTTTGTCTCACTCATCTATAAGTATTATGTCCATTTTTATGTCTCCCCTTAGCAACCATCATGGAGCCTTGCTCAGATAAGGCACTTTAATGTTTATTAAATAACTTAAAAGCAAATAGATGGCATGATGCCTAATTGCCAACTCCATTCTCAACAAAGTTAATATGTTTTGCCTATGTATTGTTCATTTCAAAACTTGCTTAGGAAACCTGTGTAGTGTCTGGTACCTAATTCCCATCTGAAACTGAATTTAATTGCTGAGGAATTTAATAAAAGATATAAGATATAAATTTTACTGATTTAAAGATATAACTTAAAATAGATCACAAACGATATAAATATCCTATCTACCAATTCTATTTTTGAAATTTTGGTGTATGTTTCATGAGACAACCAATTTCTAGAGTCTACAGAACACACACAATGGCATATGGTTTACATGGTGCATATCCAACAACAAGACTAAGAATAGGAACCAAGTGCTCAATAAAGAGACCAGATTGGAAGGTTTTAAGATTAGAAAATTAGACATACTCAGTGGCATCAGAAGGCACAGACTCATCCCACTGAAAGAAAGCTGAAGGCAAATCTCCATGAGTAGAATAAGAAGAGAAGAATAAATAAACCCAATTCCAGAGAGTCTGTGGCCCTTTGGCACCCGGGATGTCTAGGTGGAGGTGGTAGACAAGTGTACCATAAAATAAGTGGAATACAGTAGGAAAGAACAAGAGGAATAAAAGAATAAACATATTCAATTTTGAAAGATCTACAGTAATGTTAAAATGAGTCAGTATAATTTTAAATACACATAGAACAGTAAGTGCTTTACATGCAACATCTATTTTAAGTTTCTCTAAGACAGATATAATCAGCTCTATTTTCAAAAACAAAATTTGAGTCTAGTAAGTCACAATGCTAGTAAGTATTAGTATGAGATTCAAATTCAAGTGTCAGATTCCAATGTCTGTTATATAAACTGGAACTCGGGCACTGAGCTACTGCAACCTTAATATAAGGGGGGTATCCAATCAGCAGAACAGGGCAGAAACTTCTTTACTAAAAGTAAGATACATTAGAGCGAGACCAGTAAAATCAATCTCATGTTCAGTCTTGTACATGACTGAATTAACATTTCTGAGCCCTTCTACATTGGTGAATGCAGAATTGGTCCCATTTTTCTGCATATGGCCGACCATGTATCATTGGGAGTTAAGTCAGCCAACAAAGTAAAGAAAAGGTGAAGGTTGCAGGAGCCAGGCAAGGCATCACATGACATAATTAAGCATGTAAAGACTATTTCATTTTTATTTTACTCTTATATTTCAAAATGCCCCCTGCTAAACAGGCCAATCCTGTAAAGTAGCTGCACTTTGGCTGCAAACGAAACATCTAATTGCCTTTTATTGGATGATATTGGAGCTTATTTATTTGAAGATTTATGATCAAAACTCACAACAAAATTAAGAAGCCAGGAGACAGAATTGATTATATATGGAGGGTGTGGAATAAAGAGGCTGATTGCGAGAGGCGGGTGGTTTGGATAGTGAGTTCAATCACATTCTTTCTACTACTTTTCACTTGCTCATCACTGAATCCAGCCGAGAAAAGGTCACTGGTGATTGATAATTGCTACCAACTTGCCTCAGAAATGAGAAAGCTTTTAACAAATAGAGTAGCCAAAAGACTCTGTAGTCAGGAAGAGCATCGCACTGGGTTCATTCTTCAGGCATCCTTCACTTTATAGGACAGCTGCATCCCAGCCAAGTGATATAAATGTGATTTTTCCATTGGTTCCTTTTAGAAATCCAATCTCCACATGCCAATCCCTGAGGGCTTAATGGGCTAGGGGTTCAAGTAGTAACCTGTTTCATAGATTAGCTGATCTGACTGCTACTTGAATTCATTTTGAGAATTGTGAAAGTGTGAGAGAACAATACTGAACTGGGAATTCAGAGAATTGGGTTCCGTACTAATTTTTCCACCACCTAGGTGTGTGATCTTGGATATTTTCATTTCTTTGAGTCTCAGCTATGCTCACTTTTGAAATAGTACTATGTAGAGCCACTGATCATGATTGTCTGCATTTAAGATTTCTATGCCTTTCCCCTTAGCGCCAAAATCCCACATGCCCCATGGATCGCATACAGCTCCATGATGTGTTCTTATGTGAAAAGGTTCTGGGATAAAGTAAGTTTTGAAAACATTGTATTAAACAAAGATGAGAAGATTTCTATGTAGATATTTTTGTGTCTTCTTTTTTATTTCAAAATTTTTATGGGGGTACAAACACTTAGGTTACCTATATTGCATTTGCACTGCACGAGTCAGAGCTACAAGCATGCCAATCCCAGACCATGTGTACCACATCCATTAGGTATGAATTTACCCATCCCCGCCTCCTCTGCCACCCCAACACCCAGTGAATATTACTTCCATATGTGCACATGAATGGATTAATACAATGTGGTATATGTGTACCATGGAGTACTACTCAGCTACAAAAAAACAATGGTGACCTAGCACCTCTTGTATTTTTTTTTATTTTATTTTTTTATTATTCCAAGGTATTGTGAGGGTACAAATATTCTAGTTACACTTTATGTCTTTGCCTCACCCAAATTCAGGTTAAAGGCATGCCCTTCCCTCCCTTTAGTGCTCCCCGTGTCCTTTAGTTGTAGATTTGCCCCCCCATCCCCCTCTTGTTTTATCCTGGATAGAGCTGGAGCCCATTCTATTAAGTGGTGTCTTTAATATGCAAACATCCATAAAAACTCACCAAAGACTCAGGAAAATTTGGGTTGGGCTTTTTCCAGATTTCTGACCCTTTCCTGAGAACTTTTCCCCATACTCTCTACTCTCAGTTTATTAGACTAGGCAAGTTTCCTGCTTCCAGGAGAGGACCAGATTCTCTGTCTTGGAGGTTAGAAACTGGGACTTAATCTGTCTTCTTTCTAGAATGGTGCTGATAAATACTTGGGAACTACAGCAACTTCCATGGAAGAACAGCATGATTCAGTCCATTTGCATCTTAGAGGCCAATGGAGTTTGGTGTGCATGAAGAAGAGCAGACCTGAGAGGCTGTGCCTACCCAGAGATACAGAGAGCCTGCTCTATCTGGAGGCTCCTTCAGGCCTGGGTGTGGACCACTGCGAGACCCAGCAACCCTTTCTGAACTTGGATTCTCCAGATTCTATCATACTTATAATCCCCTTGGTTAGGGCTTGTCAGAATGTCTTTTTCTTTCTTGAAACCACTACTCAGATTTAAAGAAATATATTATAATCAATACATTTCCCCCTTTTCATGAGTTACCAACAGGATTAATGTTCTATGGAACACACTTTTAAAAGCGTAAGCATACATTTTAAGTTGATCTTTATCTGAAATAATTGATGACATTACTACTACATATTAATAAAATATAAGCAATAATGTAAAAAATAATATATGAATATTAATAATAATATCAGTTAATATATATATATACCTAGAGCTCATCATGCCATGGACATTGTTTTTCTCCCCTTTCTGCCTAAGTTTTTATGTGCTATTGAATTTTTTAAAACTATGCTTGGATGTTAACAGTATGTCAGGTGTGGAGCTAGACCTATTGTAACATTATTTAATTTAAACAATAAAATGACTCTGTGAGGTACACTTCTCTCCCCATTTCAAAATGAGAATTTTTATGACTTGTCTATAGTCTACAAGTACTAATTGGCAGAGGTGGATTTCTATCTCAGGTCAGTCTGAGCCCAGAGGTCTTTGCAGTTTTATTAAGCTACCTCTCATGAATTCGCCGTGATACACACCCATGTCTTCCTCTCTCCTCTCACTCCTCTCTACGTTATGTTCTTTCCTAATTAATTTCTCTATTCTGTTTTCTTTGCTTTTATTCCTCATTCTCTCCCCTTCCTTTGAATCTTGTTTCCTATCTTTGCCCTCCCCTCTCTCTCCTCTTTGCGCTGCTAAAACTGACAATTTAACAGTCTGTCCCAGATGTCCATAAATGTTGTTTCCTCTGCTTTTGCAAAGTGCATCTTTTTTGGTCTTCCTCCATCCTCTCTCAGTCCCTTTGTATTGTTTACTGCCTCTGCCCAGCCTCTGAGAATGCCTCTAAAAGCCTACATTTGTCCCAACACTTTTCCTGGGAAATGCACATTTCCCATAAGGACCCCATTTAATTTTTATCACGAGCACCACTAAAATAACTGCTCTCAATACATTCATCCAAGACTTTCACAGCCAGCAACCTCCCTTCCTCTGCTTGCTTTGCTTTTTTAAACCTGTCAGGGAAAGGTGTTCAGAAATATTTCATTTTGTTTTTACTCAGAGCAGTGATTTTCCATCCTCACCATTTCAGGGACTGTGAGTCAGTGCTGAGAACTGACTTGTGATTTCCTCAGCTTTGTTCGGGCTGGAAAATGCACAGAGCTTTGTATCTGTCTCTGTTCTCCAATAAAACGTCCCTGGAGTTTGATACAGATACCAAGACTGTACCTTACCTCCTCCCCTGATCCTTCAGCTCAGTTGTTTTTAAGATTCCCTGTAATCTTCCAACTATTGAAGAAAAGTACATTACCAAAAGCTTAGATTATACTCTCAAGACCATGACAAATTATTGAGAGCAGGAATGCCATTGTAATAAACCACTGTATCTATGAGGTGTCTTCTGTCTGGTTCTACAAAATATCACAGATCTAAATTATCTCCTGGAGAAGTCACTGCCTACAGGCAGTATCTAAAAGACTCGGAACAGATAACATCCTGGCTCACTTATTCTTAGTGCATACATGTGTAATAATTACTCGGGGGGATATTAAGAAGACGAACAAGAAGAAAAGTAAAAGAAGGTGTAAAAGAAGAGAAGAAGAAGGATGAGAAGCAGGACAATGAGTAAGAGGTATCTGTGGTCAAATAAATTTGGAAAATCCTGCATTACATAAAATTAAACAAATTACTGTATTTTATGACTTTTCATGGAGTAAGAATTTTCTTTGAGAATATTTTGGAGAAGATTCTTCAAATTTTACAAACTTATTAAACTCCAAAGCTTTTGTATCTCATTGATCATCACATTAAACTATAGTTTTATAGAACACTTCAGCAAAAATAAACTCTCACTCTCTTAAAAAAACTATAGAACTATCCATCTTATTCACATTTAATTAATTCATGCATGCATATATTCACTCATTCATTCATACATACATGTATATAGTCATTCAAAATTTTGACTAGCATTCATTCTGATCTGGGCACCAAAGATAGATGAATGAGATAGGATCCTGGTCCCTGAGGAATACACTGTCTAGTTTGAAAAATGGACATCTGGATGAATAAATCATAAAACAATGTAATAAAAGCAATAATATGGAAAAAAGACTCCGTGAGCACACAACAGGGAGAATCAATTTTCCCCTTTAGTTTAAAATGTATTAGTTTCTCATTCATAAAATAGGAATGATATTACCTACTATTCCATAGGATTGTTGGAAGACTCAATAGACTCTGCTGGAAAGTGGCATGGTTAGCCTAATCTGGTGATTTGTGTTTTGTGAAGTCGGCAGCAAGGAGACCGTTAAAAGTATCAATGAAATATTTTAAGACAGAAGTACTGGAGATATGAATAAAAGAATCAACTATAGGATTCACAAGCATTGCCCAATGAGAAGAACAAGATGACAAAACTGGGTGAGAAACAGTCTTGAGTAAATATTTGGGAGCAGGGGAAAAAATCAGCAGCTGTTTATGGTTAATAAATTGCACTGCACATTTTAGGTCTGCCAGAGAGAAAAACAAGGACATTCCACAAAAACAGGTGGATGTGAAGACCTGATGAATTCCGATCTATCCATGTAGGTTAGGCTAGCGCAACAGCAGAAACCTCAGAGCTGGGTCAGTTCGCTTTGCTAATTTTAGCATATTTTCCATTTCTCATTATCCCCAAATGTTTCCACTAGTCTCTGGCTGATTTAATCTCTAAACCCCATGTCTCACAACGTACATCCCCTATAAATCAACAGGGTATGAGGCTTTTTTGAGCCCCAACCCATGTCAGCAAACTACGACATTGCCACCTGGTAAAATAAAGTCAGCTGATGAGAGCTGAGCACAGTGCATTCCTGGATTCACAAAGGGTCTGGAATCCAGCTGCACTCCGCACAAGGCAAGGATCTAACAAGCTGCTTTATGATGCTCTTTTGGAAATCTGGAGTATGAAATATACTATATTAAACCACATTCTTTTCTCTTGTCAAACTGCATTTTAAAAATCTTTATGTCTCAGAGGGAGATTGGAGTTGAATCAAGCCCCAAAATATCTCTGGCAACATTCATGAAAAAGGCAATACACATTTATCATATTTAATATGTTTTAACATAATTCGGGTACATTCACTGTTTATTCAGAGGGATTTTTTTGGGTATTTATTTTTTCTTTAGGATTTATTTTTTATGTGGTCTGAGAATTGAATAAGCAGAAAAGAAGAAAAATGAAGAAGAAAACTTTGGCTTCAGCAGAAACTGTACCATTCACAAGTTTGTTCTGAATTTCATAGTTGAAATTCACTCTAGTAGGTGACTAACTGAGAATGAAGAAAACTGCTAGCCTTGTCCTTGGACTGTGGATATTAGTGAAAGGTATAGTCAGAGAATAGTAGAGCTCAAAATCCGCTTCAGAGATCACAATTAAATGGGTAGGATTGCATAAGTATTTTTGTTGTTGTTGTTGACAAAGTGTCTTTCACATATTTTCACATATCTCAGTGAGGCCAACTTTACATATTAGGAAACTGAGGACCAGAAATGATAAATATATTTCCAAAGATCATGAGTATAATAATCCTACACCAGGATGAGCAATGTGTCTTTCAATTTTTTAAATTACTTGATCTCTTTCTACCATACCACATGGCTCTGAACTCATTCATTCTTTCATTCCTTCAAGAATGACTGTACTGTGTTCTTATTACGTGCTAGGTTTTATACTAGAGATTTGAAAAACATAGATGGACTTCTAATGATCCTGGAGTTTTAAGTTTGGCTTTACAGATGTGGAAACTAAAGCTTAGAATAAGTGAGTTGCTTTTCTTTAATTACAAAACTAATTTGTGGTAGAGCTGGGAATAGAACTCAAGCCTTTGGTAATAAAAAAGCAAATAAAACTTTGCTTACAAATCAAAATTGCATAACTGGAATCCTATTTCCCACCGACTTCCATTATAATAGTAGAAATGTTTTATCTTCGCTTCTGATTGATTTCCAATGGGCAGTGGCCTTGAACGCTTTCAACTGTTTCTTATTTTGAACAGACCCTCTTCTCAGCCAGACTCCTCTTTCTAGTAGATGATCTTTAAACAAACTTATTTGTTAAAAGGAAATCAATATTGGAAACACACACATAATTGAATGAACGTTTTCTGGTATAACTCACATCCTACTTTCTTTTTTATTAATTTACATGTACAGCTGTGGAAAGTGTGGGGATGCTTTCCTATATTTGGATTCCTCTGTAGTGTAGTTTGACTGTACTTTGAAAATACTTTTGTGGCTGTTAATGTTCACAGGTATAAAGGAAATAACAGCACATACGTTATTTTACCAAGAGATCCTCTATCTTAGTGAAAATGCAGAGGAAACAATAGAAACATAGGATAAGGAAGCTGTCATCAATTTTAATCATTTGGTGTAGTGGTTCTTAATTTTTGATGATCAAAACTCATTTTAAGAATTTGATTAATATATTTCCATAAAATGTGGGTTTCCTGTTTACTATTAAAAAAATTCTAATGGAAACAACACTTGTTTTTCCAAGAAGATCAAAACATGCATATAGGCTTACAAAATATTATACACAACACCAGAGAGTCAATGGTATTATACATATTATAACTATATAATTCTTGGCAGGCTCCATGCACCTCCCATGTAAGAATCCAGTCCCCACTGCCCTAGGAAGAAGAAACTCTGCTCACTGGGTTCAACACTGTTGTTCAAAGCACCTAGAGCTGTGCCTGACTCATCACAGTGTTCTACAAGCTCTTGAGTGACCCAATGGGCATTATATCAGAAGAGACTGTCAGTACTATTTCATCCAGTGGTTTCTCACTTATCTTCTACACACAAAATAATCTTCTCTAAGGAAATCTCACATAGATAATCAATAAATAGACTGGAAAAGTTAGAACTGTCTGGATGAAACTGGAGCAGGGGTAGGCCCAGAATCTTGTTCATATCCATTTGCTCCCACTTATAAAGCCTATGTGAAGCTTCTGGGTAATTCCTCAGCATGCAGATGAAGCAGAGGGAAGACTAAATCAGTCAAGGTCAAACAGGAAATAAATTGCAGAGTTGAGATTTGATTCTAGGCAGCCTTAATCCTGAACAATGACTCTTATTGACTATGCCATAATCAAGCCTTCTGAAAAGCTTATAACCTTAAATTGAAAACAGTTGGCAAAACTAATGATCTAAGCAGACTTCTTCAAAATACAAATGAAGAAACTGATAAGTTTTGTGAAGTGTCATAAGCGAGATCTCTCAGTTTGTGTTTTGTGCTGCATAGCAATAGAAGATGATGAGCGTTTGATTCAACAAATTTACATTTATCAACATGGTAATATGTTCCAGGCATTTCTAAATGCCATAAACATAGTGATTAATATTTGATTTTAAAGGATTCGTGATCTAGAAGTGAAGACAGAAAAAAGACTGTGATGGAACATGATCTGTTATATAATGGTACATGTCTTTATCTTGCATCCCTACTCTGGCCATTCCTGTTGGTTATACCCTCAAAATCTGATCATTTTTCTCTGTCTCTGTTGCTGCCACTTGGGTTCAAGCTACCATTAACTCTCACCTGAATTACAACAGTAGCTCATTAACTGCTCTTTCTGCTTTCATCCTTCCTTGCCTGTAGTCTTTGTTCAGCACAGAACCCAAAAGGATTCTTTCAAAACATAGGAGAGATCATATTACTTATCTGCTCAAAACTCCAATGTCTGCTGACTTCAGCCAGAGGAAGGAGAGCTTACAGTCACAATGACGCCATTTAGAGTCCAGCCTCTGCCTATGTCTCCTGTCTCATCACTTACTCTTTCCTCATTCCACTCAGCCACAGTGAAATCTTGACTATTGTTTTTCAAACAGACCAACTCATCCCACCCTGGAAATTGCCATTGCTTTTTTCTCTGCTTGACATCCCGTTTCCTGGATTCTGTGGAGCTCACTTCCTTGCTTCAGTCTGGTCTCTATTCATGTTGCTTTCCTAATACAGCCTTCACGGACCCCCAGATCTAAATGTGCTATTTAATAATTGCAACCCCCGTCTTAAACCATCTCATTCTGTTTTATCTTTCTTAATTGCACATATCACTGCCTATTATTTCCTTAAATCTGTATTTCTTTATTATATTTCTCCCCAGCTAGACTGTAGACTCATTGAGGGCAGAAACTTTGATTTATTCACAGCTATATTCTCAGTACAATGTTCAATGCATATATAGTACTGCATACATATTTTATGAATAAGTAAATGAATTATGAATAAATAAATTAACGAGTCAAAGTAGATATAAGGTTTTGTGAGAACTTGCAATTTCACAATGCAAGAATACATGAGGAAGCACACATTCCCCACAGTAAAGTTTTCGATGCTTAATAATGCCTTTGAAAACACACTTGTTTTACCGAAATCCAGCTGCTGTCAAAGATTGTTGTGCCAGATGAGTATTTTCTTGGGAAAGTCAGACGCTGATTCACCTTAGTCGTTTTGATACGAAGAAGTATTGGTCATACATTCAGAATGGTCAACATAGGACTTGCTCACACCAAGTATTCATGGAAGCAATAAAAGCTTTGAAGTTCTAAATACCTGGAATGCACTTCTGGCCTTGATCTTAACATCTACGAGATCTGTGAAACTTTTCTTAATCTCAGCACCCTTTACATGTAAAAGAGGTGGAATATCTCTCACAAAGAATTTCTGTTAATAGTTCTAAAAATAAATAGCTTTATCTTATTATCTCTCACATACTCAAAGCGGTAGGGAGAATTCCTCCACAAAATCATATTTTTTTTTCTTCTAAAACTAAGAGTATTTAGAATGCTGTTATTCTGCGTCAGGACCAGCTGTCAATGGCTCGGACAACTGGATTTCTATTTGTCCTCTGGGGAGCTTCTTCAGAGTCTAATTGACCTCATTGTCAGGACATGTTTCCCGATATTTGGACAAAATTTTTATTTCTCTGTTTCATCCTCTAATTTCCATTTAAATCTCCAAAGGGAAACATTAACAATCTTTCTCTTCCTTCGGCATGTATGTCCTTCAAATATTTATGTTGTTAGCACATCCCTCCTTAGTTATTATGCTCCATCTCTGTACACAGTACTTAGTTCTTTTAATCTTTTCTCATAAATCAATCCCTCCAGTCATTTAATCAACGCTCCCTGATGTTCTTTGAATCGCTTCCAATTCCTTGACAGCTTTCGCGTGTCGAGATGCCCAGAACTGTTTACAGTATTCTAGGTGCTGTCTCATCAGCCTCACACTGAGCAGCGTTCTTCCCTTGATGGTTCTTGACAGCCTGCCTCGCTGCCCACAGTTCACGGATACTGTTCCGAGGGAGCCTTCAGTCACCATTTAAACTTGTGATATCTTTCCCCATTACTCATTACAGACGTCTTCTGGTGTTCATTACCATTCTAGGCAACCATCACAGGATGCCAACTTTTCCGAAATGGCAGGTGATGATCGTGAGCTTTGGCCTTTCGGAGGTGAGTGTCGCTATTAAAGGCTGTAGACTTTTGGAAGGGCTTGATTACAGCATAGACATTAAGAGTTCTTGGATTAAGAGTACCCAGAATTGATTCTCAGATTTTCAATGGTTTTTGCTGTCTGACCTTGACAAATTTACCACTGTCTCAGCTTCCTCTTCTGTAAAATGTGAAAGAGCAACCACAGATTGCTCTGAGAAATAAGCAACTTCGATTCACATAACTGCTTGGAGTGATGACTTGGCACATTGGAAGCATTCAACAAACAAATGCTAGCTACCTCCTTTAAAATATTTAATTGAGATAAATTTGAATAAGATGCACATATTTTGAGTGTACAGTTTGTTGAGTCTTGAGAATGTATTCTTCCCAGGTAACCAGCACTCGAATCCAGACATTTTCATACCTTCAGAAGGTTGTCTCATGCTCCTTTTCAGTAGATACACCCTTTCGCCCAGGCAACTGATTTCTTTTAGTGCAGCCTAGTTTTGCCATTTCTAGAAATTCATTTCAATGGAATCATATGCTTTTTAAAAATATCGATGTAATTTTACTCAGTGTTTCTGAGAGTCATACATATTATTGCATGTATCAAAAGTTTATTTATATTTCTGAATAATATTCTATTGTGTGACTAGTTCACAATTAATTCATCCAATTTCTGTTGGTGGAAGTTCAATTGTTTCCAGTATGTCACTATTATGAATAATGCTAATATGAACATTTTTATTCAAGGCCTTTGTGTGGATATATGTTTTTGTTTTGTTACATTAGAATGGAGTTTCTGGGTTATAGGGTAGATGCAAATTTACCTTTATAAGAAACTTCTAAGCTGCTCTCAAAAGTGGTCATTCCCTTTTGTACTTCTACTAACAATGTGTGAAAATTTGAGTTGTTCCACATCCTCATCAACATTTGGTATTGTGAGATTTTTAATATCAGCCATTCTAATGGATATAAAGTATATTTGTGGATTTAATTTTATGATGATAAAGGGAGAAACTTTAATTGTGCTTTTTGGCTATTCATGTATCTATTTTTAGTGTTTGATCAGGTCCATTAAAATTAGATGATTTATCTTTTTATTATTATTTCATGGATGATCATCATGTTTCCTTAATATAATCCTTTGAGTATATTCGAAGTCCTTGGTTTCTCCTTTTAGTTACTTAACAGTATTTTTCAAAGAACCGGAAGTATTTATTATTGATGAAGTCCAATTTACCTTTTCTTATTTCCTTTTGTGGTGGGTTTTTCTTGTATCCACTTTAAAAAATGCTTGTTTACTATAAGTTGTCAAGATTATTTTTCTTATGTCTTCTTCTGAAAATTTTATAGTTTAACTTTTTTACATTTAGGTATATAGCAAATATCAAATTAATGTCTATATATGGAATGAGATAGAAGTGTATGTGTGTGTGCGTGTTTGTGTGTGTGTGTGTATGTTTACATCAGTACATCAGATCCAGTCTTACAACACTATTTGCTGAAAAAAGTATTCTACCCCACCAAATTACTTTTGCACCTTTTCTTAAAAATCAGTTGACAATATATGGGTGGGTATATTATTGGAATTTATCTGGTCTATTAGTCTAGTGCCTATCCATATGCCAATATTACATTGTCTTTATTATTGTAGTTTAGAGTTTACATTAAGGAACATGAGTTTCCAACTTTGCACATTTTTAAAATCATGTGGGTTATTTTAAGTTCTTTGTAATCTCTTACAAATTTTAGAATCTATTTGTTAATTCTACAAAAATCTTGCTGGGATTTTGATTAGAATTGCATTGAAAAATACACCAATTTGGGTAGATCTAATATCTTAACAATATTTAATTGGCTATTGAACCAGGTGTATCTCTCATTCATTTATTTCTTGGTTTCTCTCTGAAGTGTTTTGTAGATTTCAGTGTAGAGATATTATAAATCTTTTCTTAAATATTTACCTAAGTGTTTTGACTTTTGATCATATTTTAAATGGCATAATTTTGTGTTAACTTCATTTTCAACTTTTTTCTTGAAATTTCATAATCATACAGATGATTTTTCTTATATTGGTTTTGTCTTCTGTGATTGTGCTAAGTTTACTTATTCATGCTAGTGTGTGTGTTTTGTGTGTGTGTGTGTGTGTGTGTGATACATTCCTTATGGTTTTCTATGTAATTATATTGTCAGTAAATATATTAATATATTTTTACTTGTTTCCAATATTCATTTTTACTACTTTTTCTTGCCTTATCACACCTGCAGTACAATATTCAAGAACAGTGATGAAAGCATGTTTATTTTGCCTTTTTCCAAATTTGGAGAGAAAAGTATTAAATATATTATCATCAATTATGATGTAAGTTTTAATATTTTACATATTTTCTTTATCAATTTAAGAGAATTCCTTTGCATTCAACTTCGTTGATAGTTTTTACTTGGGATGAATGTTGAATTTTTGTAATTATTTTTCTGACTCTATTGAGATGATCATATGTGGTTTTTTCCTCCTTTATTCTGTTAATGTGGTGAATTGCATTGTTGAATTTCGAATATTAATCCAATCTTACATTCCTAGGATAAAACACACTTGGTTATGATAAATATTGTTGGATTCTATTTACTAATATTTTATTGATGATGTTTGTATCTCTGTTCATGACAAATATTTGACTGCATTGTTCTTTTCTTGTAATGTTCTTGTCAATTTAGTGACAGGATTATGCTGGGCTCATAAAATGAGTTACAAAGCATCCATTTCCTTTTTTGAAAGAGCTTGAATAATATTGATGTTATGTATCACTTTAATGTTTGATAGAATTTACCAGTGAAATGATTTAAGCCTGGGGTTTTCTGTATAGGGAAGTTTTCATTTAGCTTTATTCTTTTTAATTTTTTTTGTGTTTTTTTTTCAAGCGAACCTGATTTATTCTAGAGAATTATTCATTTAATTTCCACCATTTATTATTTATGTTCCATTTCCATTCATTTATTAATTTCATCTTTATTCATTTATGCATTTATCAAATGTTCATTAATTTTTTTTTTCTTTTTTATTTCAGGATATTACAGGGGTATAAATGTTTTGGTTACATAAACTGATTTTTAATTTAGGTTTTAGAAAGTTGTATTTTTCAAGGAATTTGTCTCTTTTATATGTAGTTATGCCCCTGAAATTGATGAGTTGTATCATTTTTAGTCCTGAAATTGATGAGTTGTATCATTTCCCTCTTCATCTTAATGATTAATCTAAGAGTTAATTTTAATAATCTTTTAAAAAAGCTAATTTTGACATTGTTGATTTTTTTATCAATATCCTATGTTCTGTTAAATTAAATTCAGTTTTTTTTTTAATTTTCTTTTTCTATTAATGTGGAATTAATTTTCTCTTCTTATTCTAGCTACTTGGGTTGGATGCTTATATAATCAATATTAAGCTTTTCTTATGTAATAAAATAAGCAATTAAAACTATTTATTTCTGATAATACTCCTTGTATTAAAGTCCATTTTGAATATTATTAATATAGCTATAACTACTTTCATAGATTTAATGGTTTCATGGCATATTGTTTTTTCATCTTTTATGTTCAACCTGCGTGTTTTTTTATTTAAAGTTTGTCTCTTTTAATTGCTTATCGTTCGTTCGTTCTTGGCTTATCTATTCTGAAAAATCTCTTAATGTCTACCTGCTTAGAGAGTTAATGGGAGTGCATACTCCAATTATATTTAACGTAACTATCATCCCTAATATTTGTCTTTTTTATTGTTTGTCTTACTCTGATTTTAGTTTTCCTCCAATTCCTCTTCGCTTATTTTTATTTACCTTTTCCCCCTTTCTCTATTGTATTTTTTAACTTGGGTTAAGTGTTAGCTGTTTAGCTATACATTTTTATATTTTTTCCCCTTAATGGGTGCTTTAGGAATTGAGACACTCACCCTTAAATTTTCACAGTTCTATTTGAATTAATGTTAGAATATTTCACATATGATACAAGGACCCTGTAACAGAATGATTTGATCTAAGCTTTCTGTCAGCCTTTGTAGTATCGTTGCCATATATTTTATTTCTACGTATGTTATAAATCCCATTATATGATTTTTTAATTTTGCTTTAAACATCCACGTGACTTTTAGAGATTTTAAGAAATGAAAGATAAAATAGCCTCTCTATTTACCCACATGTTTATCGTTACCAATATTCTTCACTCCTTCTTGGTGATTCAAATTTCCAGATGGTATTATTTTCCCTTCAGCACAAGAAATTCCTCTGGTTTTTCTTGTAGTGTGGTTTGGCTGCTGATAAATTCTCTCAGATTTAGTTTATTTAAAAATGTGAGTATTTTGTTTAATTCAAAAATATTTTTCACTGACTAGAAAATATTTGGTGGAAAGTTGTAGGAATTTTTGTTTGTTTTGTTCTTCTTTCAACACTTTAAAACATGTTTTTCCCATGCCTTCATTCTATTTGCCATTTTGACAATCATTGCTTCTCTTTATGTAAAGTTTCTTATTTTCCTTGCTCCTTTCACTATTTTTAAATTTATCTTTGGCTTTAAGCAGTTTCTTCATGATGTGGTTAGGTTTAGTTTTCTCACTATTTATTCCTCTTGGAATTCACTAATTTTCCCAGATATGTAAGTTATAGTTTTTGATAAAATTTGGAAAATATTTGGCTAACACTGTTGCAAATATATACTTTTTCTATCCCTCTCCTCTTTCTACATGTCTTTAGTTACAAATATGTTACCGTTCGATAATAGCACCTAGTTTATTGGGCTCTACTAATTTATTTTTCTCTCTGATTCGTGTTGAATCGTTTATTGAAGAAAGTGAACTTTCTTCATTTTCACTAATCGGGTTGCAGCCAGGACCAATATGCTATTACTTGTATTCCCTACATTTTTAATAAATACATTGTATTTTTTCAGTTTAGGAATTTTCATTTGTGTGCATATATGTATGTGTGTTTGACCTTTAATATATACCTTGGATATGCTATTTTTGAAAAATCCATTATGTCCATTTTCTGTAGATTATTTTACGTATTTATAATAATTATTTTTCAGTTTTTTCTACCAATTATTGGTAACCTGTGATTTTGATTCTGTTGTTGTTTTTTTTTTTCACGGCTATAGCCCATATCTTCTTGTTTCTTCACATATCTCGTAAATGTTTGTATACTGGACGTTGTCAATGACAAAAAGAAATTCTGGATTCTGTTAGTTTCTTCAAAAGAGTGTTGAGTGTGTTCTACTGAGCATTTAAATTGCTATCATATCACCATACATTTGTGGAGGCTTGATTATTTCTTTGTTCTAGAACAAGGCTAGCTCCACTTATGTTTCAGGCATAGGATAAATATTTTAGTATTGGATGTAGATTGTGCTACTGACATGTGGTTCTTCAGGGTTTCCATGGAAAGCCCAGTGTATTTACCAAGGCACTCTACCCATGAAGCACTGAACTGTAATTGCGATCTCCCCTATAGTGGGCAGCAGCTGAAATCTTTGTTCCACCATTGTGTTATTGTACCTGTTCTTTCCAACCGGAGCTCCTTGGAGTCTTACTCAGGCAGGCACAGTTCAAGTGTGAGATAAAAATTTGGAAGACATTTTTTTTTATTTGTCTTAAGATTCTCCCCATTTACCGTTCTTTTCTGAGATTTCCCTCTTGATATCTAGTCATTGTAGCATTCTCAAACTCCAACTTATACCACGTTAGCCAATAAGACTGGAGCTTTCTGTTTGAGCTGTCATTGCTACACGTCATGTGGACTAGTCAGTGTCCTCAGTACTAAAAAGATAATTTTGGCTATCACTCAGTATATTTGACCCTTTTATCTTTCAACTGTGCCTGTTTTTATTTATTTTGAGTGTCTCTAAGTAGTTTTTTTTAACATGTATTTTTTCTAGAGTTTGCAATTATTATCAGGAAGCCATAAATAGTTTTTATTTTTTAATTTTAAAAATATTTTTAAAGCAAGAATCATGCTACAGACCTTCATCTAAGTACTTGAAATACATCCAGAAAATTATAGTATAGCACAAAGTGGTGGTAATATAGGTGGTGAAAGTCAGGTTCTAGACATATTTCAAAGGCAGTGGTCATAAGATTTCCTGATAGATAGATTAGATATGGGGACCTAAGATAAGAGAGAGATCAGGAAGGATTCTAATTTTTTTTGTCTTAAGAAACTTTTAGAATGGAGTTGTCATTAAGATATGATAACAACAGATGAAATTGGTTTTGACTCAGGGGAAGAATAGGGGTTTAGTTTTGTACATATTGTATTTGAGATGTCTACTAGACTTCTCAATGGAGCTAGGTACATAATTGGACCAACATATATAGCTTTCAAAGGAGTTTTTTTACTTGAGAGATTAACCTGGTAACTGTCAGTAGATAGGTGGAATATAACATTCTCAGATGGAATAAGCTCACCAAGAGAATTAATGTAGATAGAGAAGGCCAAAGACTACTGAGAGCCGATGTTAAGACGTTGAGAAGAATGAGAAGTAGACTACGAATTAAAATAAAAATCCATACAATCAAGTGTCCTGGAAGCCAAATGAGAAAAGGAAGATGAAGTGGATTCTGTGTCAAGCAGTGCTCATAGTTTAATAGTGTTGAAGACTGAGAATCGACAATTGGATTTAGCAATGTGGAAGTCATTACTGACCTCAACAAGAGGCATTTTTGTGAAGTGACAGGAAAAAAATCTTAACTAGGGATATCTAAGAGAAAATTGAGAGAGAAGAATTAGAGACAGTGAGTACGGGTAGGTCTTTATAGGATTGTTTTCTGTAATGGGGAGAATATTAATGATGCAATAATTGGGGAAATTTGATTAAGGTGAAGCTTACTTATCATAACTCTATCTATACAGTATTTATCCATTCATCTGTATTCATGTCTACATACACATACACACACACATACATGTATTTACACATACAGATTGAAGGAAAATATTTTATGCTAAAAGAGATAATCTAATAAACTAGGAATGATTGATAATAAGGGAAGGAAAGAGGGAAGCATTTTTTCTACACCAATTACCTTTAAGAGGTAAGAAGAGATGAGCTCTAGCTTCTCAAAATACATTTTTGCTATACAAGGGAGTTCTGATCATTCTTTTATAAAACAAAAGTAAAATCGAGGGACGGAGGGAGGAAGAGAGGGAGACATAGTGGCAGGCACTTGCAGAAGTTCTTCTCTAATTGCTTATAATTTTATCAGCAGCATTAGATACAAAGTCAGTAGCTTAGAGTGAAGATGGAAGAGGAGGTTTTGGAGTTTTGAGAAGAGAATAAAAGACATCTCATTTGGCATCTAGATGCATAGGCGAGGATATGGGATACAAAAATACAGAAAGATTACGGGACATCATCAGGAACTTATGTGAGATATATTAACGCATGTTTAAAATGTAGTATGTCAACATGAGTGTTTGGTTCCAGCTATATTTAGGCACTTCAGTGTAGGAAAAAATAGACAGGGAATTATAGTTTATCAGGCTTAGTCCTTTGGCATAGGAGTACAATAAAGGGATAAAAGAATGAGAAAGTGAATATAATAGTAAGCCGTGGAATTAATCTTCTAAAGAAGGGTTTGGCAATATACAAGAGGACAGAAATTTGGCTAAATCATTGAATCATTACATTTTAGTTGTGATAGGGTTGAAGAATTGATGGAGTCTGGTACTAGAGAGAGTGAATTGTAAATTAGGATATAGTAGCAATAAAATGAGTGAATTTGAGATTATGCAACATTTGCAGTTAACGGTACTGACACAGTTAGAATATGACCAAGATCAGAGGAGAGGAGTTCAGGAATTGACATGTCAAGTTGCCAAAAGAATCATATACTATGTATTGACATCCTCCAGAATAAATAAAGGTGTAGATTTAAAAGGAGATTCAAGCAAAAGAAAAAGAAAAAGAAAAAGAAATAAATAAAAGTAAAAGTAAAAAAAGAAAGAGATTCAAAGCTGGAGTTGACAGTTTAAGAAGTGTGGGTTGGGGAGCAAGATGGTTTGGAAGAGGCAATAAGGAACAAAAAGACATTTATCCTGATTCCAGACACAAAAGTATGTATGTTGTGGAAGAAAATGCATGTACTAGTTGAGAGGACAGAAGGAAAATCAATGTGGTTGGGGAAGATCACAATTCTTTTAGGTCAAGCATATGAACAGAACAGTTCTACTCAAATTCTCCCTCATCCCCATGCTTTTTGTTGGGAGATGATATCCATATCCTATAATCTGCCCTGAGACTTTATGTGCAATGTTAATATATTTATTACTTTCTACATGTTATCCTATGGTTGTTATAGAGATTCATTTACCTCCCTGAAGACGTAACATTTTGATAAAATTTGGGTACAGGTAGTTTTTATGTGAAGTAAACACAAGTGAGGGAGTGGGGAAGGTGAAATAGGAAAAGGAGAAAAGTCCCAGACTTTGCGTTAGTGAATGGGATACTGCTATTCAGTCTTGCTGTCGATCCCTGAAGAACAATGTAGAACTTCCCTGACAATCATCCCACCAAAAGGTGAGAAAGCTAGAGTATTTATCCATTAAGTCCCATCTATCATTTGGTTGGAATTTAGACTCTTAATGGCCATATCACATTTTCAAACAGAGTAGCAGTGAGATATAGTCACTCAAGATGGAAAGCTGTCAGAATGCCAGGAAATGTTCACCAAAGCTGTGACTGAAACCAGATGTGGGCTGACGGATTGATTATGGAGCAGAATAACAAAAAAACAAAATGAACTTATCAATAATGTTACCATCTCACCCCTCAAAAGACTTTCCTTATTTATTTCTTGAAAGAAGTGCCCTGGGCTCTACTTGAAATCACAGTCACTTGGTGGTTTTCCTGTTCTTACCTAATATATTATTGCTAATATGTCCACTAGCATGGATTTTTGGACTCCTTTCTAGATACTTTACCTACACAGTTCTGGCACACCTACTTTATTTTCCATATGCTATCATCATGTCTAAGCTTCAATGATCCAGTCTTGCACTGTGGCAGAACTGGCTCTAAGTGTCTTCTCCAGGATATTAATTCCTGAGTCATGGAAAAATATCCCATATCAATAAACTCAAACTCTCCCACAACCAACCTTATATCCCACATTCAAGATTCATTCCTGTATTTTCCCCACATCTTATCAGCTGATATTAGCCAGGTCCTATTTTTTGTTTTGTTCTGTTTTTGCTGAATAACCTGGTTCTATCTCGTCTGGGCTATCGTAAGATATGACTCTAGCTACTGGTATAGAGACAATGAGAGGATATGGTCAACAATTTTGAAGGCAAACATCATCCTGGCAGGGATCTGCTTTAGGTGATTATCTCTGCAAAAGTTCTAGGCATTGGAAATCTACTCTTCCTTAGCAAGGGGAAAGAGGCTATTTTCTAATCTGGAGGGTTTAGGGTAATCTAGGAATTTTACTTTCTCAGAGGCATTTACTGGGCTATCCACTTTGCAAGCCTTTGAGTTCTGCTCCTTCTCAGGGCATTTAATTAGCATAAAAGAGCCAGAGACCCACTGAGACTAAATAGTTGATCTCCTTTGTAGTTTCTCAGAGTAGCTGTATGTCTAATATTCAGCCCCATTTTCACCATGATCTGCCTCTGGCTGCTGGAGATAAGCAAGTTCATGTTGGTTTCCCTCCTTATTACTTTCTTTCAGGAGCTTTTTGACTTTTTAGAAAAGCATCAGCCCAACTTCTCTGTTGATAATGAACCTACCTCTTCTGAATTAGAAATATTATCATGGAGGTTTTCTGACTTTCACTGGACTTCCTGAGTTGGTAGTGATTAAACTAAGCCTGCATTTTTTTTTTTTTTACCTCTAGAGCATTTACCAAAACTCTTCCAATTCCATCACCTTATAATTATCATTGTTCTCATGTATTTTAAATTCTAGAACTGTTACATAAGCCAGTCCAGTTGCATCTTATTTAAACTCACCACATGTGAAAATCTTAGTAATTGTGATGGTCCATCATGACGTGGGTTACCACCACCCCCAAAAGCAGCAAACAGCCCCTAGTTTTTATCTGACTAATGGATGTTTCAATTCCAGAATACGACCCTGAGATGTACTTTCTAGACCTGCTTCTGTCTCCCAAAATGAATACTGAGACAGGGACTTTGGGGCAGGTAATTCTTTCAATACCTGAACATACTAGAAGGAGGAGTAAGGAAGTGAGATAGAAAGAGAGAACATAATATTTGCTAATGAATAGATTACACCTGTGGATCACTGGAATCTTCTGGGTATCTTTGTGGAATGCGCCTCAGAGTTGCTCCACCAATATTTCCAGAATGCGATGGCTGCAGGCTGAGAAAACTCCTGTCATTCTGGATAAAGTCTATCAGAAAAGCAGAGAAACACAGGCACCTAAGGGAGGAAGCATTTAGCATCCTAAAAATTGTCCACTTTGGTTATAGATAAATTTAATTGAAACAAAGAGATATGGCATGGCGGCATCAACAACTATCTACAATAAAGATTTAATAAGATAATACATTTTGAATCGTAGAGGAGGATCTGGTACACCGTAAACACTATTATCACCATCGTCAACCTTATTAACAAGATTTTTACTATTACCTGTGTTTTTACAGTTTATCTCCTTTATTTGGGCCCTATAGACTCTAGAGTAGAAATCACTTTGTCTTCGTCTCTGTTGTATCCATGAAGATACTTAACCCAATGTTTGGTTTACTGCTTAGTAAATATCATTTGAAAGAGTGAGTGTGTTGAAGCGGGTAGAATGAGGCAAGGACAACCAGTTTCTAGGACAATGACAATTAAGCCTGTAGTTTACAAATGTGCCAAATATGGTTGAGACAAAATGAAAAGTGTAATGTTGAACTCCAGTCCAATCTCGCTTCAAATTCTGACCATAAAGCTTTCTGCCCAGTGACTGTGTGCAGTGCCAAGCTGTAGCTTCCTTATCTGACCAATGAGAAGCTTAGTACTCCCTTCACGGATGGGTCATAAAGACTTTAGTATGAGGCTGCTGGGAAAGTGCACAGCACCTTCATTTAACTTCTCTCCTTTATTTTTCTCTTTTAAGGAGTTTTGACAAACCTGTCACCCATCCTTCTGGATTCTGAGCTACTATTGAACCAGCCTCTGCAGAACCAGTCTCCTCCGAGCAAGGGTTTTAGAATTAGAAAATCCAGGATTCCAATCACAATGCTGACACTTGTTAGCCACGTGGCCTTTCTGAACCTTGTTTTGCTCACTTGTAAAACAAGAGCCACGCTATTACCTACCTCATGCGATGGTTGAATTAGATGCAGTACGCAGTGTTTCCTTTGTCGCTTGGCATATTTCAAGCACTCTGCAAATATTTGCTGTTGTTTTTGTCAGTGGGTTCACAATCATTCCACAGAACTTTGGTATGGCCAAGCACTCCCAGGGGCTTTATTCTTCAGTTTTACTGGGTGACATAGGAAAGGTTGTGGTCCCACCATGAGCTTCTGCTCAACTTGCTTCTTTTTTGTGTTCAGTATTCTGGAATACTGATGTTAGTTCTTAGGTTGACACTTGGCAGTGGTAACTTGGAGATTTCTAATAGTTTTCAAAAAATAAAGAGGAAAGGATTGGAAAAATGGAAGATAGAACTATTAAAAGTATATAAATAAAGGAAAATAAGGGAAGTTTTTAGACGATAAGGTTAAGTGAGTAGAATTTATTGACATCTGATTTGTTATCTGTGTCTCAGACTGTATCCAGTCAGGATTTAATGTTGCTTACAACAAAAATCTCATGTGGAAGAAAATTATTAAAATACAAATAGGAAAAAAAATAATCAAAAAGAAAGAAGAGTATATGAATATGCCAAAAATCTTAGGCTAATATAATTACTCTAGTAGGGTTTTTGTACTAGTTATTCAGTAACCAAGAAAAAATAGGAATTTACCAGAAGCAATAGCAAAATGTTATCAAAAGAACCAAACAATTGGGGATCTTGGTTTAAGACCTAAATTTCCACTGGTATGAAGTGAGTTCTGAGTCCTTGAGTAAGTCACCATATCCCATCCAGCCTCAGTTTTCCATATATCAGGAAGTTATTGGACTTAGTTTTTATCAATATTCTCTTGGTAACTTATCCCCTTTATTTCTTCAATAAAATATTACCCAGACCCTGGTTTATCTATCCATGGATAAAAATAGAGCTAGCAAGTTGAAAAGAATATAGGGCTCTTTTATCTCATTTGTACATTGTGATAATCTCAACATCATATCCAGAAATTCTCAGTTAGAAAAGTATTGGTCAATATAATATGTAATTCCTTTATTAATTATGATAAACAATGTATATTTACCTACCATTGAGAAATATGTCCACAATTTGTAACGTATTTATTCATCTGATCAGGAAACAACACAGTATTGCATGGAGCTCAAAAAAAACTTCTTAGATCTTATGCCAAATAGTAAGGGTACAGTCATGAAAGAGACATTGTCTCCATATTCTTATGGCTCACTAGAAAGACAAAACACTGGCCCAGTGATTCAAAAAATGTTGTAAGAGCCATAAAAGATCATGGATGCTCTTTCAACCATATTCTATGCAATATAGGCTACAAAAGAGAGATATGTACAATTTTAAGCAGACACATTTTAAGTTCAACACTAGAAGACTTTTTTCTCCATGAGACAATGCATAACATTTCATCACTATGGAACATCTGGCCAGCTCAATTCCAGGATAAAAATCAGTTCAGGTTAATGCTTACCATACTAAATCAAGGTATTCACTCCCTTGAGCCAGGGGTCAAATATGAAGACTAATTTCTATTATAATAAACTTTTCTAAACCCAAACACTGTCTTCACCTGTTTAGTGCTAATAAACAGCGCAGTGCCTGGCATATGGAACTTACTAGGTTATTTCTGTTCATTTCTGTTTTTGTTTAAATCAGTAAAAAAGGTTATTCTGAGAACTTTCCATTTGTGAAAATAACATTGATGTAATAAAAAAAATATGGGAGACTAGGATAAAGATAAAATGTTCACACAATGAGCATATAAGTCCAAATCTTCAAATCCTTGATGTAAGAAACGTAAGAGATTACTAATGTACAGGCATGTGATATGATGATATTGTCAAAGTTTTGAGTAAGCACAAATGGTATATATATTTCATTCTATCCTGTATATATAATATCTTGTAGGTATATGTACACACACACATACATACAGGAACTCAAGGGTCACTACACTCACTGTGACATGAACACCTAAAACTATTTTTTAATCTACATTTCATATATATAAAGAGAGTCATGTGCCACATAATGACATTTCAGTCAACGATGAACCACATACATGATTATATGATAGTGCTCCCATAGATTATAATGGGACTGAAAAATTCCTATCACCTAGTGACAACTAGCTGTTGTAATGTCATAGTGCAATACATTATTCACATGTTTGTGGTGATGCTAGTGTAAACAAACCTACGTGAGTCTTGATAATGATAATAAATGACTGTTACTTGTTTATGTAGTTACTATACTTTTCATTTTATTTTAGATTATATTCTTTATGCTTGTAAAAAAAGGAAGTTAACTATAACAGCTTCAGGCAAGTATATCAGAAGAAGGCGTTGTTATCGTAGGAGACAACAGCTCCATGCATGTTTTTGCCCCTGAAGACCTTCCCGTGAGACAAGATGTGGAGATGAAGTCAGTGATATTGATGATCCTGACCCTGTGTATTCCTGGATGAACATGTGTGTTTGTGTCTCAGTTTTTAACAAAAAAGTTTAAAAGTAAAAATAAATAAATAATGAATAAATTTTAAAATGGAAGAAAAAGCTTATAGGAGAAGGATATAAAGAAAAAAATTTTGTACAGCTATACAATGTGTGTTTTAAGCTAAGTGTTATCACGGAAGGGTCAAAAATTAAAAAAACTTGGTTTATAAAGTTACAGTAGGCTAAAGTTAATTTATTACTAAAGAAAGAAAAATATTTTAAGGAAGCTTAAATGTACAGTGTTTATAAAGTCTATAGTAGTGTATTCTATTGTCCCAGGCCTTCACATTCACTCACCACTCATTCACTGACTCACCCAGAGCAACTTCCAGTCCTGAAAGCTCCATTCATGGTAAGTACTTTATAAAAATGTACCATGTTTTATCTTTTATAGCATATTTTTCTTGTACCTTTTCTATGTTTATATATACAAATAATTACTATTCTGTTAAGATTGTCTGTAGTATTCGGTACAGTAACGTGCAGTACAGGTTTATAGCCTAGGAGTAGAAAGCTATATCGCATAGCCCAGGTGTGTATAGGCTATACCATTCAGGTTTGCTTAAGTACACTCCAAAATGTTTGCACAATGACAAAATTACTAAACGATGTATTTCCTAGAAAGAATCCATGACATTAAGCAATGCATGATTGTGTATGTGTGTGTGTGTGTGTGTGTGTGTGTACAAGATATTCCTAAACAGAATATCTTGTATGTATATGTACACATACATACATACAGGAACTCAAGGATCACTACAGTCACTGTTACATGAACACCTAAAACTATTTCTTAATATGCAGGCACAAAATCATTAAAATGGAAAGGAAGAAAAAAGATATGAACTCATATATAGTTAGATACCCAAAGGCACACAGAAAAGCCAAGTATGTGAGCATCTGTGATGCAGACACTTAAGGAGCTTTGCCTCACTAATTTGCCCATTATTTCACAAACATTCATTTAGCACCTACTCCATATCATGCACCGGAGAGCAGTGGAGGTTAAAACAGCGACTAGCACCATCACCTCATTCTTGGCTGCTGCTCTCTGCATCTAGCTCTACTGCTAGACGGAACCTTTATCAAGTGTCAGCGAGGGAACCTGGCATTTATCAGGGTGGGTACTGCACTCTGCTCTGCTGACAGGGTAGATTCAATACTTGTCATCCCCACGGTGCTAAGATGTTTTAATGGCTTGCTCTTTCTTCTTCCCATCACCCAGGCAACTCTGTCTTTCCTCTTCAGGCCCTTCCTCCCATCCCCCAACCGTGCTCCCTTCTTATTTTTAGCTCCCAGTCGTCACATGAGCTGCCTAGGAGAGTGACTTTTGGAAAAGTCACTAATTCTCTCCGTTTCTGGATATTCATCAGCAAAATGTGGGAATCAACTAACTTAGCTCTGATGTTTTCCCCTGCTCTCCTGTGCTGGCATTGTGGAATTCTTGCTTCCCCTCTCAGCCTGTAACAGCAGAGCCTGAGATAGGGGCTTTTATGGAGGTAGTCTATTTTGGTTCATTTGATCCTACACTACAGGAGTGGATGGTCTGAAAAATTAAACAGGGAAGGGAAAGCCACAGGGGTGGACGGTTAGAAAAACGTAAGTGGGAAAAGAGGGAAAGCAGCCAATCCAAGGGTTGTAGAGCTGATTATGACCGTGAAAAACTGAAGCTTCATCTTGCTGGTGATGTTCCAAGGAATTGTATGGCATGTGTGTCTGACATGGAAAGAGGGAGTATTTATCCACTGGTTCCTGCCCCGTTAGGAAAGGGTCGTTCCAGGAAATGTTAACACCCTCTCGCTTTCCAGTTTGTGCTGACACCAGAATGACTGATCAGGCTCCTGCAGCACATCCATGTGATGTGGCAGATAAGCCCTGGGAGGAAAAGTAAGAGAGATGCAGCGCAGCTGAGACCAGGTGCTGTTGGGCTACACCTGAGTGCAGCTGGTTGCTATAGCAAAGACCATGGAAAAAATGATAGAGCAAGAGAATATGAAAGAAAGAATAGATGTCCAAGTCAGAAGCCATTGCTTTCCTCAATGCTGTCCGAGCACTGATATCAAGAACTTTGAATTTGTCAAATCAGCTTTACTGGGGCAATGAATATATTGGAACTATGTCAGAAAGTGTGAATATGCTGCATTTCCGTAACTGTAAAGGACTGTTGTTGGAATAGGCTCCATTGCCCATCTCCTCAGTTCCCACTCAGGTTCATCATAATATTGATGATTATTATTAAAGAATATCTACAATGCACCGGTCATCGTATTTAAGTACATTGTATTTAACTACGTCGTGTTTAAGTACACTTTTAACTGCAATGTCTTTCAAATCAATAGGATCCTATCAGGTTGGTACAGATACTCTCATTTCACAAATGAGGAAATTAGGAGACTGAGGCTCAGGAGAGGGACGTGACTTACCTCAACTCACACCACTGATAAGGGCCTACACCGACTGGGACTCAGATCCATATTTAGCTGTAAAGTACAGGCTATTCCAAGTAGTTGAAACTATCTCAAAGGGCACTATGGTTAGGACGGGGTGTGCATCTCAGTTCTAGGTGGATATTCCTGCTTGATCAGATGACTAACCTTGAACTTTAGCTTCCCTGAGTAGAGCCTTGATATTCTGTTTAGTTACTTGCCAGAGAACCCGGCTGCTTTGACCTCATCTACTAGTTCAGGTATATTTTATACTAAATACCAGCCCAGCTTAGAACCTGAAGCCTCATAATTTTTTACATCTACTTTTTCTCATTGGAGGCCAGCCTAAAACCAAATAAGGATCCCAAGCTAACCCTTAAATATTTCATGATTTTTCTATTGCATCTTTTCTTCCGTTGTTTCCTTTTTCTCTTTGCAATCTCTCCTTCCATCATCCACAATTCACTGGCTGATTAGGATATAGCACAGCAGATAATAAGGGGAATGGTTAAACTGGGAGATGTATTTGACATGATTTGGAACCAATCAGAGAATCACAGAATCTAATATTTGAAGGGAAAATAGGCTATCTTAGTCTTCTTACCTATCTTGATCCATTTAGGCCTTTATAAACATAGCTTAGACTGAGTAATTTATGAAGAAATAGGAATGTATTGCTCACAGTCATGGAGGCTGGGAAGTCCAAGATCAATTACTAGCAGATTTGGTGCTTGCCTGTTCCTCATAGGTGGTGCCTTCTATGGATCCTCACATGGCAGAAGAATAAAAAACTCCCTCAAGCTTTTTTTATAAGGACACTAATCCCATTCATGAACGCAGAACCTTCATGACCTGATCACCTTGTAAAGGCTTCACCCCTTAATACCAGCACAATGGGGATTAGGTTTCAACGTGAATTTTGGAGGGACACAAACAATCAGACCGTAGCACAGCCTTTCAGTGTATCCATTCTTTTCCCTGCTAAGCTTCTTGTCAGTAAATCATTCAGCACCCTGGACAGTCGCAGCTTATCTGCCCCAGTAACTCCTTGGGAAGATGTATTTGTACAGTGCAATACTCTCCTCCCTGGTCATTACGAGCTGCACCAAGGATCAGATCCCCATCCTAGCCAAGCAGTCCCTGGGGAACAAATGAGGGAAAGAGAAGCTGGAAAAGGGAGGTGGGGGTATCTTTTTTTTCATGTGGCTGATGTGTGAATGCAGGTAGAACAAGTATCCCTTACCCACTATGAAGACTGAGAACCACAAAAGCCTGGTCTGATGACAGTGAGGATGGAAACAGATTTTAATTCCAAAAAAAAAAGGGTGATAGTTGGAGAACTATTTCAACCAACCTCCTAGATCCTATGCCCAATTATCTTCCTGTACCCTTGACCACCCACATCCCTATCCTTTTATTCATTGAAATTGCTCAAATAATTTTCTGTATCTACTCTCCCCCTTTTTAAAAAATAGAGTTATCATAACAGACACACCTAGGCTATGTTTTTGATGACATAAAATTCTTTGCCTTCTGAATCTCTTTTATTTCCCAGTAGATCCAATCATTATATAGTGTTTCCTTATATCAAACAGAGGGCATCTCCCTGTAACTTCTAGTCATTAGGTCTATTTTTGTCCTTTGGGACCAAATTAAACCAATAAAACCCCTTCTTTTTATACCTGCCCACACAATATTTGAAAGTAAGTATTCCTATTCTTCCCACTCCATGAAGAAGTTTTGTTTTCTGGGCTAAATGTCCTCAGATTCTCTTATTTTTTATATGCCGTGATTTGAAATCCCATGGGGTGTGCTAGTCCTTTTCCTCTGGTATTATTACAAATCATTCATCTCTCTTTCCACATCTAGATTTGGCTATCCCAATGTATTATACAATTATGTGGGCCTGCTTGTCTCTGGAGTATGACTTACATTATTAAAGTCTAAATCTCTGGGAATCCAAACATGTGTTTCTGTGTGTGTACGTGTGTATGCACGCGTGTGTGGTGCACTCACACGCACATATTTCAAGATGACAGACAATAAAAGCCCATGAAAATTTGACCAAGGATGTGAAGGAAATAATCACTTCCTTGTGATTTCAAAGTCAAGCAGGTACTGCATGGTGGTATTATGTTTGACATCAGACATGGCCCTACAGGGAAGAAGAATATGCTTCAACAGTTAGATGATTATGTTAATACAAACTGGGATCTATTATTATGTTTGTCTCTCTCACGACTGAATTTGATGTGATTGCTGCTGCTGCTTCAGTACTAGGTAATGGAGGCTGAAATGTATTCCCCAGAAGATCCTCCGGGAACAGTCACTTGGGATTGACAGAGAGTGTCACTGGGTGTCACTGTTGAGTCACACAAATACACCAGCCGCTTGCTTACGGAAGTCGGGCTCGTCCAAGAAGCTGGAAGCAGGAGGTTGGCGTGGCTGTCTGTCTCCTGGTCTGTGTCTCTTCATTAGGGTCGAGACTGATCATCCCTCTCCCTGATGTTCCCTAGGAATTGTCGGGTCAGATGTGCCCATGTCAGTGTGGGCCTTAGCTGCCTCAGCTACTGTTTAATGAGCTGATCTGTCCTTGATCTGCCTGGTGGTGCTACGATAGGGCTCTGCTTTTACGCATCAGTGTAGTAAGTGATCACACCCCCACCAGCAGTCAAAGGAGATCTCCCCTCACACCCAGGACTTGCTGAGCTCTCTTCACAGCACATAAGCCCTTCCATTCTGCAGTTAGAGTTTGTTGCAGATTCAGACAGTGATTTCAATCTCAGGCAAGAGTCAGTGACACCTTTCAGGGTTTTAATGGGAGCACTGATTTTGATGGAAATAAAGACAGGTGGAATTGTACAAAGCTAATACTTTGAAGGGCAAGAAGAACAATTGACCAAAGGAGAGAAGAGCACAAGATGAGAAGGCTGGGTGACCTAGTGACCTTCTGTCCAAGAAACTTGACCCTGTTACTAACCTGGCTTGACCTACAGATAGGCCACACATTTTGTTACCTCAATGACTGAATACCCTTTGTGAGATGGTCACTCAGGCTCTTTGGCAAGTGTTCTCCATCCTTTTAGGAGACCTTCATAAAAGTACAAATGCCAAAGTTCCATATCCCAAGAACTTTCTCTGGGCACCTGATGAGAGCCATAGGCAGCATCAGTATATTTACAAACTCCACATGTCACTAAAGAATATCCAAAGAATATTCTTCCAGGAATGATCAACTGATTATATGCTTTCTGAAGATTGTGCATCGTTTGCTTTCATTTTTGCTTCCCCTGGAATTCAGTACTGAGTTCTGTCTGAAGAGATTCTTCCAAAACACAAATAAACCGCTCTGCTCTCGCCTCTTAAACTCCTCAATGGGTAATCACCAAGTATAAGTCAAGTACAAACTCATGGCCATGTTATTTAGGCCCCTGTTTATTCCGGGATGGTTTAGTTTTCTCTCCACACACTCATTATGCAGCCATACGTTATGCCAGTGGTTTCTCACTTAGTTGCACATTAAAATCACCTGGGGAGCTCTAAAAAACACTGATGTCTGGGTCCTACCCCCAGGACTTCTGTTTTTGTTGATGTGGGAAGGAGCTCAGCCACCGAGAGCTTTCAAAACTCCCCAGGTGATTCTAATCCAGAACACAAAACTTGAGAATCACTGTGCTGTGATTTTTACCTTCTTAGAACACACCTATTTTCTTATCCTCCTGTGACTGAGCCATAGCTGCTAATCCTTATTGACTCAACACACTCTTCATCTCTTTGAAGAAACCACCTCTGAACATATTCCTTGAGCCACATTCAAGATTTTTCTTTGAGATTCCATAGTTTCTTGTGCATAGTATAGGATATTGGATTGGAAATATCTGTATGTCATTTTTTTTTTGTCTCTAAACTATAAGCTCATACCAGTGAAGTGAATGAATGGAAGATATTTGTCATTGTGTGCCCAGCACACAGCACAGAACCTAACACGTAGTAGGCTCAGCAGATATTTTGTAGGACAGAACTATTCATGATAGAGAGTGTGAGTGAGTTAATGAATAAATAATGATTGACAATGATAATAATTTATTAAATCTGTACTATGTTTATAACCAGACACAAAGTGTTATATAGTCATTATCATATTTCACACTCACAAAAGCCCCATTAGAAAGAGTGATCTCCATTTTACAGATGAGGGAACTCAGGTTTAGACACATAGCCACAGCTATGGTTTGAAGCCTGGTCCATCTGACTTCACTTACAGTCACTCTACTGACTGTTTCCAAAAATAGAAAGGGAAAGATATTTAACCTGATTTTCTCATTGTAGTTTTTATTGGGTTCTTTTTGCTAGACACTGCATTAGCTCTTTAAATGCTTCATCCTACAACTGCATAAATAAGCACATTAGTACCATTTAATTGATGAGAAAATCAAGTCTCAGAAATAGAAAAAGTAATTCATGCAAGGCCATTGGAGAGGAAGTAACAAATGCCATATGGAATCTTACGGCACTACGGTCGTCTGGCATCAGTCTCTAGAGTTGTTCACGATGTTACAATAGCCTCATTATGGATGACAAAGAAAGGAGAGGAGGAGAGAGGGAGAGAGAGAGAGAGAACTGGCACCAAACACAAATCAGATACATAAATGAATTTTCGGACTTACTTTGATGAGGAAAAAAATACATCAAAGACAGATGTCTTTGTCTCTGTTTTTTTTTTTTTTTTAACATTTTCCCACAAAGAGTCACTGAGAGAAAAAGGGACAACCACTTTTCTTTTGAAAAGATTGTTCACTTATCCTGAGCCTGCCAAGGATAGCTGAAGAGTAACCAAATTTTTGTATTTGATGCCCTTGTAATTCTTTCCTTTAAACAGTTCATGCAGACAGTTAAAGCCCAGGAGCTTTGTTCTTTCTTTTTATTTTATTTTTCTTTAAATAATGGGTATCTAAGGCTCTTAGAGGGGGGTCTTGGCAAAGGTCACCTTGTAGAATAGTGGCCGAAACCCAGTTCTCTGTACCCTCAGTCCTGTGTTCTTTACCCACAGATTAACTCAGTGATGAAACATTGCTAAACATGATGAATATTTTAAAAACTACTTGGAGTTTCTTAACTGTAAAGTACTCTGAATGCCAAACACAATGTGTTTTTGTTGGCTATTGCTGCCACATAACAAGGCCATTTGCTCTGTGGGATCTTGGTAATATGGACAGGCAGGAGCAAACAAAGGTAATGCACAGGTTCCTTTTCCTGGCTAATGTGAACAGATGGCATAAAACGGGAAGTGGATTCTGGTTGCAAAGAAACCTGCATCTCTGTTACCCTGCTGAGGGCAGACCATTTCCTTTGAGAAACAGTGCAGGAAGTACCCGGACATTCAGTGGTTAATCCCTGAACAAAGACAGGTTAGGCCTCTCAGGACCTGCTCAAAGTTGTGGGAGGAACATCAGATTGAGAAGCAAGTTACTTCTTTCTGGTGCTTTTAGGAGCTAAAACTTCAGGGAAGCTGATAAAACCTTCTGTGCCTATGCTAACTGATGTACAAAATTGGATTCAAAATATTTGCCAATCTGCAAACATGTTAGATACTTGCACACATTTTCTCATGGTGTTTCCTTTAGTCTGTTCTCTCCTTTCTCTATCAACATTTTTCTTATCTTCAAGCCCTAACAATGCTGTTGTTTCATAATCTGTCACCAGTCTCCCAATAAGTAAGTTCCCTCTCTTCACGCCAGTGCATACATACACATTCGCTCTAGTCCTTATTTCAGTATGTGTTACTTGTGATTAGCTGTCAGGGTAGCTACCTCCTCCACTAAATGTTAAAGTTCTTCTGCACAAGATTTATGTTTTTTCTGTTCTTATTTCTTCCAGTAGAATCACACAATTTGTTTTGTATAGAGAAAGTTCCTATTCAACATTGGTGGAATCAATTAAATTGTGAGCACAGACACTGCCTGTGTTCTCCCAGACATGAAGTCTAAAAAATGTGAATGTCCATTTGTGTTTATTTTTTTCTTTTCTTTTTTCCATTTTTTTTTATTTCAGCACACTATTTCAGCACACAAATATTTAGGTTACATATATTGCATTTGCCCCAACCAAGTCAGAGCTTCAAACATCTCCATCCCCCGGATGGTGTATACCGCATCCATTTGCAAATTATTTGAAGAAATAGCTAGAGAAATCTTTGGAATTTTCCATATTTTCACAAAGAACTCTGAGACAGAAGTCTTGGATACGAGATTCAGCTCAGGGATGTGTAATATTAAGCAATCAATTCACTCATCTGTAAACTGGGAATAATTAGTACCTGTCTTATCTACTTCTCGGTATTATTCTAAAGATTGAATGAGATTACATTTAGAAGCATTGTGAAAACCACATAGCACTATCAACATGTGAGTTTTTCATTAATGTTGTAATTACACTCATGTGCCACATAAGGACATTTTGGCCAAGAACAGAGCACATATACAACAGTAGTCCTATAGGATTATAATACTGTATTTTTACTGTACCTTTTCTATGTTTACATACATTAGATACACAAGTACTTATCATTGTGTAACAATTGTCTACAATATTTATTCAATAGAGTTCCATGCTGTACAGGTTTGTAGCCTAGGAGCAATAGGCTATGTTATATAATCTAGATGTGTGGTAGGCTCTATCATATAGGTTTGTGTAAGTACACTCTGTGATGTTTGCACAATGATGAAATCACCTAAGGATGCATTTCTCAGAACCTATCCTCATCATTAAGTGATACATGACTATATTACTGCATCATAACTATCTAAAATCTGTAGTCCAAATAGCTATAATTTTTAGCTTGTTGATTTTTTTTTTTAGTGGAAATGGTAAATGAGAGATACTTTCATTTTTTAAAAATGACCATCTTCTCATGGTCTCCCTGGAAATTTTCTAATGGGGAAAGTACTCAAGTCTGAAATCCCTAGAATGTTACCAGAGGTAGAAAAAATATATATTGGGTAATACAGGTGACCTGCTGGCCACCTAGAAATAGCAACAGATAAGGATGGAACTGAGAGGTAGCAGAATTTTTCTCTTGTGTTTATATGAATCTTGACTCCTCACAGCAATCTGAAACCTTCTGACCTACCTGCTGAAGGTCTCATCTTCACAGAAGCCTCGACATACATTGTTTTGGTGACTCTACCATATTTGAACTTTTCCTCTCTGATTTTGATCTTGAGCAACTCATTTTTTCAATAGGAATCTGATTTTTCATCTGTAAAATGGGAGTACATACAAATAAAGGCAGTAACCACCATTTATTGGATACCCGCAGGGTGTTCTAACTCTGGAATGGTTACTGTGGGTTTTATTAACAGCCAAGGACAGAGAGGCTTAAGAAGCTTAAATAACTTCTTTTGCCTTCCTGGCCCCTTTCCTTCATAAAAAATTATTGAAAACTATATTTTAAGACTGCACTGGCATAAAGACAGATAACATCCAGGCTGCGAATCATTGAGAAAGGGTGGGGGCTTGGATTTGGGCAAAGGTTCATTGGAATCCAAGCCTGCAATTTTTAACTACAAAGCATTGCACAAATGTCAGTTGCCGTTGCTATTGGTGATACATTAAGACTGCTTGGGTTTTTAAGAGAGAAAAGTTCATCTACTCGATCTCCAGAGAAAAGGAGACATTCCTGATCAGTGTTAAAAAAGAAGAATTCGTGAAGGCTAACCATGCGCCCATGTAGGAGCCAGGGAAGATAAAAATCCGCTCCCTGCTATCTGCCATGGCATTCATGAGGATATTGTGAAAAAGCAAGAAAAGTAAGCATAAAACCCAGGTTAGCCAGGCAATGTATTCTTGAAAATATAGTTTTCAATACTTTTTTATGGAGGAAAGGGACCAGGAAGACACAAGACCCATTTTATTCTTCACAAATCTATTCCAATATATTGTTCGGTGTTCCAATACTCCTCTCTGATGTCCATCCACTCTCCACCAAACACATGCTTCCTCTTCTTCCTTTTACGGTGCAAGGAAGTAGAGTTGGTGTGGAGGCAGGCCTGCATGGGCCTTTTGTGTAGCCTGGGTACTTTTCCATGGTGGGCCCCTTCTCCCCCCAAAAATACTTTAACATAGATTATGGCCACATGGTATAAAGACAGATATGATCCATGCCGAGTTCATTATTATTCATTCAGTATTATTACATTTATTTTTCCTTCTTGTTTAAAAAGAAATAAAAATCAAAACATTTTTGTGGGCTCCTAAAAATATCGTGGGCCCTAGATGCTGCGCTTCCTGTGCCTAATGGAAACGTTGACCCTGGGTGAGGAGCTGGGAAAACAAAATGTCACAGGATATGAATCCATTTTCAGAAATTTTAAATGGGTGACCTTGAGTAAATGTAAAAACTCACTGTCCCCCCCCATTTCTTTCACTGCAAACTAGAGAATAATAATGCCCAACTTTGCAAGATTATAAATAATGGAGAACAGATTTTGAAACACAGTATAGGTTCACACTAATTACTGAATCCAAGCACGATGGGTTCTTCTAATTGACCAGATCTGGGTCATATACCTGTTCTGGTGGCCAGAAGAGTGGAAATTAAGTGATTGTGCTCCCAGAATCACACGGGACAGGACAAAGGGAAGGCCATTTCTCTAAAGGGTAGGGGTGGGGGGCTGTTTCCTAGTCAGACAAAAAACAAACAAACCAAAACAAAAACCAATATCTATTAAAATTATTATCACCATTGTGTGATTAAAACTGAAAATGGAAACATAAATTGACTTCCTACCTCCTCCCAAGGCAACCAACTAGAAATTTCACTGTAGATTCATATACAATCATTTCGATAAAATTATTCAAGCGGTCACCAGTTCTTCTAATTATACTAGTCTTTTCCACATGGATATAAGGACAGACATTTGACAAATGCCTTGCTCAAGTGCAGACACATCTTATCTACTAACTTTCTCTGGTCTAGTAAATAGAGGAGAGAATGAGGCTAGTTTAATACAGAGGCACCTCCAAAAATCCTATATGGAAGGTAGCAATTAATGTGAAGGGGCTGGGTACTAGAGTCTTCTCCTAAAGCTGTTTGCAGGGCAGGCATCCTATATTTATTCATATAAATAACTGGAGAAAGTTGATGATGATTATGAGAAATCTAATCTTACAGTCGACAGCCATGAGTCAACAGCTATAGCCATCCCCAGCACCAGGTAATGAAAGATTAGGTAAGTCACCTCAGCTCTCTCATGGACCTCCCAATCTTTGTATTAACATAATGTTCTAGAATTGTGTTTAGGGCGCTTTTCAAAACCACTAGTGTCTATTTTGTCAAAATCAACTTATTTCTATGTTTTGAAAATAAAAAGGACATTTGTTTGTCTCTAATTGTCTAGGCTCTCTCGAGATCATCTGGTACATTTTTCCTGATTCACAAAGATCACGGTGAATAGTTCAGGGATGATAGAGTCATATATGAATAATTTCCTCCTTCACAAAGTTTTTTTTTTGGGGGGGAGTGTTGTTTATATTTGGGTGGGGAAGAGGAAATAAATGGATTTGGATTTACAATACCTGGCCCTAATTGAGGCTTCTATCTTCACTGGGTCGTTTTGAGCAGCTATTAACTTCTCAGAGTTTGGCCATCTGCAAGAAGGCTTAATACTAACTGACTTGCCTATCATACAGGATTTCTGTGAGCCCTAAATGATATTTTGTTTATGAATGCACCTTAAAGCCAGCAGAGTGGTGTATTTCATAGAAAGCAGGAAACTATAATTATTGCTATCATCACTGTATATCTCCTGTCTCCATAGCACTAAACATCTGGCTACTAACGGATTTCTATTATCTTCTGTTCAACAACCTCACAGCCTGAACAACCCACTGACACTATTTGTGCCTCCTGGAGAAGCATTTCAATGATTTCACTGAATGATCTTTATTTACATTTGGCTGCTACTACCCTGGTCAGAGTTGACTGTTATTTATCCTTAAGATGCAATTTTCTTTCTTTCTTCTTCTTATAAATCTATGTTCTGTGAATGGATCTTTAAAATCAAAGAATTGTTTTATTTTTCACATCCCCCTACAGAATAGCTGCCAGTATTAAGTACAATAATGGATTTCCATCATCCGAAAGAATGGTGTTTCTGGGATGGATATCTAGCCCTGAGGAGGAGGTGGGAGTGGAATAAGAGAAGGAAGCATTTCAGATCAGTAAAGTTTCATTGTCTGTTTTTCCCTTTCATTGGTATATCAGAAAAGAAGGCAAGCTAAGGTCCCATAAAATTAAAGGGATACAAGCAGGAAGAAGAAGTACCAAATTGAGCTTTTGTTGGAAATTGTTGACGAGGAGGGAAAATCGCCTTTCAAAGCTTCAAATGCTTTTATTAAACTTCCTTAAAACATTTTCACTGACTTTCTTTTCTTCCCTCCTTTTTCAAATGTAAATCATATTTTGGAGTTATTTTTTGACATTATTCTGAAAAATCATCCACTATAAGTTTATTCAATGAGAGAACTTGAGGGAAAAACAGACAAATGAAAACATATTTTTAGATGGATAAAATTTGTTAGTCATAAATGAAATCATGCAAATGAAAGCACTATATGAACTATAGCCTTTTGTACGTGCAAAAGTTTATCAGTCAAGTATTGGTTTGTTGATGCTTTTATATGTGTGATAAATGAAATAGCAAATATAAAGTAGTAAAAGTAATATAGTATACATATTGACACATAGTAAATAAACTTCAAGTAAATAAATATTAAATGTCTTCCCCTTTTGATGACAAGACAGCTTCACTTGAGTCTCATCTGCAAGAACAAACATATATTGGAGAAAAAAAATGTCTATATGCCATTACCAGCCTTTTTTATTGAATATATTTTACATCAAAGTCACAATGATTGATTGTGCATCCTGGATGTTGTCGACCTTTTGGGATGGGCTTGTAAACTTTTTCATCTCATTTATGTGGCAAGAGGCATTGAAGTTCTTTAAAATTCTTATTTTTCCTTTGACTCAATAATTTTACTTCTTGGAATATATCATGAGGCCATAATCCTGGATTCAGATTAAGTTTCATGTACTAAAATGTTTACCATAACCTTATTCATAACAATGAAAATGTGTAACAAATTTCATACATAACAAGAGAGGAATAAGTAACTCAAGCTGAATGCCCGTGGTGACTATGTTGGCTCATGTATCTAGTACCCGGGCATCACTAGCCCCTGGTACGATGCTTGTGGACACCCAATACGTATTTTTGAAATTGAATCATTTTACAATATAATGAATTGTGAAATTATGCTAAGGAAATTAGCCAGGAACACAAGGATAAATAGTGCACCATTCTGCTTACATAAGATATCTAAAATAGTCAAATTGATGAAAGCAAAGAGTAGAATGGTGGTTTCCAGGGGCTGGGGGAATGGGGAGTTGCTCAATGGATATAAAGTTTCATTTATGCATGATGAGTAAGTTCTAGAGATCTGCTGTGCATCATAGTGTCTATAGTTAACAATACTGTATTGTACACTGAAAAATTTGTTGAGAGAGCAGATCTCAAGTTAAGTGTTTTCAACACACTCATTCAAAAAAGGGAGGTGGAGGAAACTTTTGGAGGTGATGGATATGTTTATGACTTCAGTCGTGGTGATGGTTGCACAGGTGTGTGCCTATGTTCAAACTCATCAAATTGTATACATTAAATATGTCCAGTGTTATGTTTATCAGTTGCACTTAAATAAACCTGTTAAAATAGAAATAAAACATGTTTCTAAGAATGGTAGAAAAATAAAAATTATTAATAATTTGTATTAGTTTCACTCAAATGTATAAAGACACAATACAAAATAAAATGTACTATAAGATAGCATTATATTCTATTACACAATATAATTTTATTATATGTAAGATCAAAAGGGAAGAACCCAAATGTTTATGATTTTTCTCTGTCTGTTTTTCTGTATCTTTCAAATTTCTTAAAAACAATTAGCATTTATCACTTCTATGATAAAAAATGAAATACAGGTTATGTCAAACTACTGGTTTTTCTATTGATACATAATATTTTTAGATATTTATGGGGTTCATGTGATACTTTGTTACCTGCATATAATGTGTAATGATCAATTCAGGGTATTTGGGATATTCATTGCCTCAAGCATTTATCATTTCTGTATGTTGGGAACGTTTCAAATCCTCTCTTCTAGCTATTTTGAAATATCAACTCATGACATCTCCTTTAAAATTAGGCTGTGATGGGGTGAGGTAGGTAGGAAGCCTGTTGGTGGCAGCTTTCTTGTCTCTCCAGTCTTGTTTCCCACTGGACTGCAAGTTCAAGTGCAGAAAGATGAAATCTACACTGTATCTTTGTACAACAATGGCCCATCATGACAGTTGGTTTACAATAGGTTCTCAATAAACATTTGTTGCATTAATTAATGCATAAATGCTCCTGACACTGACATGAATTATCAATTCTTGATAGGAAAATAATATTAACAATAATCTCATAGATAAAATAAAAGGAAAAAAACTAGAAAAAATTATGTCCATTTCATTAAACTTTCAATCAAAAGCTTAATTTGTTTTTAAAAAATGTCTTCGCTTTCTTTCATTACACAAAAATTATTGTAAGAAGTATAAAAATATGTAACAAGTTAGCTAATATTTCTCCCTCCAATTCTACTTGCTGAAGTAACCAAAAGTAACCCTGTGCTGTCTTTCCTCATGTTTCTCTTTGATCTTACTGACCTATGCAAGCATTTGTATACATTTAACAGTATTGTTTGTTAACTTTTTAGAACATTTTTTTATTTTGAAATAATTATAGATGCACAGAAGTCTAATCACAAAAATAGCACAGAGAGGTCCATCATACGCTTCACCTGGTTTCTCTGAATTAAAGTATTTTATGTAACTCTACTACAATAACAAAGTCATGCAATCCACAAATCTTATTCAGTTTTCACCAGTTTTACATACACAAGTAAGTGTGAGCGTGTATATATGTCTAGATCTATGAAATTTTATTCCATGCACAGATTTATGTAATTATTTAGGTTGGGGCAAAAGTAATTGCAGTTTTAGCACTGTTGAAATTCCCGATTTGATATTGAAATACATTCTTAAATAAATGTGGTTATGTTATACATCATTTTAATGCACATTTCTCGCTTTATGTTTTTGTGCTAATGGCTTATTATTTGCTCTTTATTTTATATTTATATTAGACTATGGAAATGATGTTAGACAAAAAGCAAATTGAAATGATTTTCTTATTCTAGTTCAAAATGGATCGTAAAGCAGCGGAGACAACTGGCAACATCTACAACGCATTTGGCCCAGGAACTGCTAATGAACGTACAGTGCAGTGGGTGGTTCAAGAAGTTTTGAAAAGGAGTCGAGAAACTTGAAGTGAGGAGTGCAGTGGCAGGTCATCAGAAGTTGATGACAACCAACTGAGAGCAGTCAGCGAAGGTGACCCTCTTACAACTACACAGGAAGTTGCTGAACAACTCATCGTTGACCATTCTACGGTCATTTGGCATTTGAAGAGAATTAGAAAAGTGAAAACGCTCCATAAGTGGATGTGGCTCATGAGCTGACCAAAAATCATCATTTGAAATGTCCTCTTCTCTTCTTGTACACAACAACGCAATGATGAACCATTTCTCGATCCGATTGTGTCATGCTACAAAAAGTGGATTTTATATGATGACCAGTGGTGACCAGCTCAGTGGTTGGATGAAGAGGAAGCTCCAAACAACTTCCCAAAGCCAAACTTGTGCCAAAAAAGGGTCATGATCACTGCTTGGTGATCTGCTGCCAGTCTGATCCACTCCAGCTTTCTGAATCCCGGCGAAACTATTACATCTGAGAAGTATTCTCAGCAAGTCGATGAGATGCATTGAAAACTGCAACACCTACAGCCTGCACTGGTCAACAGAAAGGGCCCAGTGCTTCTCCACAACATTCTACCAACCGCAGGTCACACAACCAATGCTTCAACAGTTGAACGAATTGGGCTACGAAGTTTTGCCTCATCTGCCATATTCACCTGACCTCTCGCCAACTAACTAACTACCGCTTCTTCAAGCATCTCAACAACTTTTTGCAGGAAAAACGCTTTCACAGCCAGCAGGGTGCAGAAAATGCTTTCCAAGAATTCATTGAATACTGAAGCGTGGATTTTTATGTTACAGGAATACACAAACTTATTTCTCATTGACAATAATGTGTTGATTGTATTGGTTCCTGTTCTGATTAATAAAGATATGTTTGAGCCTAGTTATAATGATTTAAAATTCATAGTCCCAAACCGCAATTACTTTTGCACCAACCTAATACACCCACAGTTGAGTTATGGAATTGTTCCATCACCACTGCTTTCTCTCATGCTACACTTTTATAGTTATAGCCATCCCCTTCTCCCTCCCCTCTTCCTGTCTCTAACCCCTGCCAACCATAAATCTGTTACCCATCTCTAAAATCTTGTCATTTTGAGAATATTATATAAATAGAATCATAAAATATGTACGCATTGTAACTTTTTAACAAATACATAATTATATTTATATCACACTGCATCTCTGCATATTTCCCCACTTAAAAATAAACCATAGGCAGCCCTACAGGACAATATACATAGTTATAATATGTAACCCTCCAATTTTTATATATATGCAATTATATATATAAGTTATATTATAGAATTATATCATACAGTTTTTTTTTTTTAAGTTTGGCTTTCTATTTGCTCTTCTCTTCATTTCCTTCCAATCAACACCATTGTGCTCCTCACCCAACCAAGTAACCATGGCAACACTTTGATGTGCATTATGTATTTTTGCCATATTCGACATGTATATATGCACAAATATATATCATCAAGAATATCTGTGATTATATATATGCGTATATGTACATATAGAAAGAATGCAGAGATGAACAGTAATGTGGATGGTATAATTCTATTTGTTAAAACCAAATACTATATTTTTAACATCTTTCTTTTTTCAGCAAAACCACTCAAAGTATCCTCCAAGTCAGTTGTTATAGTTATAATTCATATTTTAATTTCTTGACAATACTCTGTGGTTTGGACATATTCTACAGTGATGTTCAACTCCTCTAATAATGAATGGAATTTGCCTTGTTGTTAGGTTTTGACACTTTCGACAATGTTGTAAGAAGTATCCTTGTGTGAGTGTGTGAGTATGTGTGTGTGTATGTGTGTAACTACATATACACTCCCTTTATATATGTACATATGTATATATACATCTATGAACATAGACACATGTATACATACATATAAATATACCTACACATATAGGTGGTGGGGAGGGGGAAGAGAGACAAATAGCGTTAGTTTCCTATTGCCACTGTAAAACTTTATCACAAATTTAGTTGCTGGAAAGATTATTCTCTTACAGCTCTGGAGATCAGAAGTCCTACGATGGGCTGGTAGTTTCTTCTGGATGCTCTAAGATAGAAATTATTCCCTCGTCTTTTTAATTTTCTAGAGGTTGCCTCATTCCTTAGCTGGTAGCCCCTTCCTCACATGACTCCAAACTCTTGTTTACATCATCGCATCTCTCCTCCTATTCTGTCCTCTTACCTCTTATAAAGACCCTTGTGATTACGTTGGGTGAACACAGATATTCCAGGATGACCTCCTCATTTCAAGACCCTTAATTTAATCACATATGTAAAGTCTCTTTTATCATATAAAGTAACGTAATCACAGATTCTCAAGATTAGATTGCGGACATATGTAGGGGGCAATCATTTAGCTTTTTGCACAAATAAATATTCGTGTTTCATTTCCAAAGGATAGATTCACTGGAGTGGAAATTCTGGGTTGAATAGTATGATAGAATCCCTTATTAATCAACAATTATTTGTACTCTCTTCCCCCTCTCACCTTAGGCTTGAGTGTATTTTCCCACCTCAGTGAACTTGGACTTGCTATAATCAAGACGATGTGACTTTAAAGGGTACATTCTGATCACTCTCTTGAGTTTTTCACTACCTCATGAGAAAAAGAGGCCCTCAGTAGGGACTGCTTCTTGAACCTGGATGTCAGAAAGAAAAATACCCAACCAAATACAGCAAACTGGTGTGTGATTCTCAGACTTAGTAAGTTTTAAGTCACTATAATTTTGGGAATTTTTGTTATTGCAACAAAAGCTGACTAATACAGAAAATATGAATATAATTAAATTGAATAGATATTGCCAAATTATTCTCCAATAGTCCTGTAATGGTACAAATTTATATAGTGGATGAGAAAATTCTTCTTTTGCATCTCGACTAATAATATAAGTCATTACTAGTAATGACTAGACTAGAAATAAAAGTCATTACTCATTATGTTTTGCTAATGTGGTGGACATAAATGTATACCTCAATATACCTGTTTTATTTTCTTGGCCACAGGAAATATAAATATTCTTTCATATTTTCATTGACTATTTAGACTTGATATTCATGATTGTTTTTATTTTTCTTTGTATTTTTTTCTTTAAATTTGTATTAGATTTTAAAAATGATCCTTTTTTTCTGTCATAAGTTTGATATTTTATATTTCCTCTAGTTTATTGTTTAGCTATTTACTGTATATATTATATATTACATATGTTTATATATATACATAAATACACACATATATTCTATATAGAAACAGCACATACTATATAAATAATTCTCTTTTTTTCAGAAAAATGTTTCTTTTTGTCTCCTCTCTTTCCTTTCTTAATTATGACGATTACTCCTATGTTTGAAATGTCTTGTGATACTTTTATTTATTTGATTATTAATTTTTGTGTTTAAGCTTCTAAACCATTTGGAATTCATTTTTTCAAAGATGTGAAATAGGCTACAAATTAATTTTCTTCCAGATGGGTAGCCAGTTGTGCCAGCTCTATCTAGTGTAACCATCCTTTGCTCCCACATTGAAATATTATCATTGTTCCATTTTAAATGCTCATATTAATATTGTTACTTATTTTAAGATTTTGAATATATATTTTGTGCCATGAAATTTTCTCTGTCCTGCAGTTATAACATGAAATAAAACAACGAGGGAGTATTCTACTAGAGAAAAACAGAAAGTAACAACTTGCTAAATAATTAAATATATAAATAAATGTTTGATGATAATAAAGTAAAACAGGGTATAACACTTGAGGAATGCTTTTTTTTTTTTTTTTTTTTTTTAGACAGAGTCTCACTATTTTTGCCCAGGCTAGAGTGCCGTGGCGTCAGCCAAGCTCACAGCAACCTCAAACTCTTGGGCTCAAACAATTATTCAGCCTCAGCCTCCCCAGTAGCTGGGACTACAGGCATGCGCCACCATGCCCGGCTAATTTTTTCTATATATTTTTAGTTGTCCGATTAATTTCTTTCTATTTTTAGTAGAGACGGGATCTCGCTCTTGCTCAGGCTGGTCTC
>CAUYSK010086898.1:0-12876 GCA_963575035.1 Avahi laniger | reverse complement strand
TCCTTAGTGAGTAACAACGTGACAGTTTTTCCCAGTCATGACCTAAACTCAGGAATGTTATTTTTAAAAAGTTATTTACGGCCGGGCGCGGTGGCTCACGCCTGTTATCCTAGCTCTCTGGGAGGCCGAGGCGGGCGGATTGTTTGAGCTCAGGAGTTCGAGACCAGCCTGAGCAAGAGTGAGACCCCGTCTCTACTAAAATTAGAAAGAAATTAATTGGACAACTGAAAGTATACAGAAAAAATTAGCCGGGCATGGTGGCGCATGCCTGTAGTCCCAGCTATTCGGGAGGCCGAGGCAGGAGGATTGCTTGAGCCCAGGAGTTTGAGGTTGCTGTGAGCTAGGATGACGCCACGGCACTCTAGCGGGGCAACACAGTGAGACTCTGTCTCAAAAAAAAAATAGTACAATCCACTTCTAAAAGCTCTTCAATAAAATCTTCTAATTATATTAGAGAGCAGCACAGGAAGACCACAGGCTTCAATAAATTACCCTGAAGAGGGAGGTCAGTCAGAATGATTGTTTCAGCCTCTTCTCAAGCTGACTTACAACTCAGCCATCTTTAACTTATGTATCACACTTCCTATACATTAGGATATAAAATTCTTATTTTGGATATTTATTATGATACAAAAATATAATCTCACATATTAACATGCTAAGCTTATAAATATAACTTATACTTTATTTCATTTCACATATATTGGTTAATGTATCCATCAGTTCCATAACTGAGGCCACTGATTACTCTGTAAATGACCCAAGAACCTACATCAGCAACAACTTTAATCATCATTATCCATAACCGGTGTCCTGAAGCAAGAAATAAACTCACCATTTTTGCATTATGTAATTTTTCACATTACTGATGCTTTTGTACAGAACTTTCCTTTAGAAAGAGAATACGTTGATTTTAAAGACATTAAGATCATTCTGAATAAAGCTATTAATACATTACCTCTTATTCGGATATTAGCTGTAATAATTTTCCTAAAGAGTTTCCTTAATTTACTTTTTAGTTAATGGGGTAGAGGACATGTATGTGCACAAGAGGATTTACCTTATCTTTATGGGTTAACTGCTGACTTATAACATCCTCACAGATGCTAGAAGAAGGAACCAAGTTATGTAATTGATAAAATAGTTCCACACTCTTCTGGTGGTGCTGAGGTGTCCCATCTCCCAGTTGGTCCCACAATGTCAAAGCTACATGCTATAGAAAAAGATGTAAAAGTGGCAGAGTTATAAAACCATAAATGAAATCTTATTTAACAAACATTTCCTATTAGATACAAACTAATACCTGGTCTGTGACTGTCAGACCTGGAAAATCTTTAATATGCACTATGCCACTGTGATGGGCTTTATAAGTGCCGCCTTCCATCTGCTTACTTTCTGGTCACACAGACCCTTAGAACCTTTTATGATAGTACTTTAATGATATTTTATTTATTTTTCTGAGACAGAGTCTTACTCTGTCACCTGGGCTAGAGTGCAGTGGTGTGATCATAGCTCCCTGAAACCTCAAACTCCTCAAGTGATCTTCCTGACTCAGTCTCCCCAGTAGCTAGGAATACAGGTACATACCATTATGCCTAATTTTTTAAAAAAATTTTTTGTAGAGATGGGGTCTCACTATGTTGCTCAGGCTGGTCTTCACCTCCTAGCCTCAAGTTACCCTCCTGCCTTGGCCTCCCGAAGTGCTAGGATTACAGGCATGAGACACAGTGCCCAACCAGGATTTATTTTAAACATCAGACAGACACGTAAGCACTTTCTGCAGGGCCCAGATAGGAACCCATTTCACTATTTTAGTGATATTTAATGAAGTGATGCTAGAATAAGTTATCCTTAATAGAATGCAAATTCCACATTGAATGCAATTTAATATAATATTTATGGTTATATGTTAAAGTAAAAAGTAATTCATAGTCCAAATATCCAAACTACTAAAACTTTTCTAAAGTTGGTAAATATGTATTTTGGAGCTACATGTGTTAACATAGCGGTTGATTTATGACAACATTAATAAAAATGTAACAATCTTCAGGATTTACCACTACAACATTATAAAAACCAACTCTAATCTAGCAGGAGGAAATATCTAGAGGGGGACAATGACTAGAAATGAGATTTAAAAACTTTTTTAATGTACAGTATGAAGAATCTACCCACTTAAGACACAATACAATCCATATATACTTGATATTCTTTTCATGTAGAGGATATCATCTATACTGTGGTAGAAATCAAAGGCTGTGTATTTTTTTCTGAACATCACACACCACAGATGATAGACAACATGAGGAGTCAGAGGAACTTTACATGGAAGTTTTAGAGTTCTGAGGGTTTACTCTATGAAAAGCAGAAGTGTCACAACCACTTAATATGAAAATAAGCTCGACTACATAAATGAGTTTTCCTCTTTTTTAGCTGAAATTATTTCCTCTATGCTTCAGTGCACTAATACTTGCCTTTCACTACCCTAATATTCCCTTATCCTTATCTTTTTCCCCCCCTCACGAAATTGAGAACAAAATGGGGAAAACAATATATATCAAGTGTGACATTTTCTATGTGGGTATGATATTAAGAGGTGTTTAATTAAGCCTGATTATCATCTTCAAAAGCACTGTTAAGCAAACTAGGTCAAGTATCACACATGGCAGTGATGATCTCAGTCATGTATGCACTTCTTAGAATTTACCTTGAAAAATTCAGTCTTCTCAGCTATATATCTCAGATTTCCTTGAGTAAGGGGAGGTCTAATAACCACGGCTACTCTTCCCTGGTTTGGACTTAAGGGTTGTGCAGGCTCCACGCTGTTTATGTTTTCCCCAGTGACCAAGGCCACAGACTGTGTCAGTCCCACTAGGTCCATGACTAGTGAAATAGCAACACTCTGAACACTGAAATCACTTGCTTGGCTGCAAGCATTCATCAGAGTCTGGAGCCACTGTGGAGGCTGTACGTGCTCACAGTCTGAAACAGAAGATGGAAACAATCAGAGTTCATCACACTAAATATTTCACACAGACTAAGTTAATTTCAAAAAACAAAGCAACTCTACTCAATTCCTTTGGACTTTGAACTGTTAACAAAACCATGGTTTATCACCTAGTCTACAACTTTAAGAAAATAAAGCAGCAACAAGAATTTCATAAATATTGTTTTCAATATACATTTTTCTTATACCAAGTTACACGATCTATTTTCCTGTCCTGAAAATATGTTAACATTTGTATATTAATCAACAAACATTATATAGTACTCACTGCACTGTGTATATATAAAAACTTAAATATAGGTAAACACATATGATATTGGTCATAATAAAGGAAACCAGTGAATACAATGTTATATTACTTTTCTCCAAAGAATTCCTTTTTAGCTTCTAATCACCCGCAATCAAACCATGAAAGAAATCAAACTCACAAAATCTTCAACATATCGATTTCTTCATAGTAACAGTATTACATTTAAAAAAAATTACATTAAAACAACAGTTTAAAAAATTAACTGGCCAAAAAAATTCCAGTTTTGATATCCAAATGCTTCTTTAAAAAATAGCATGCAACAGAAAATATAGAAATATAAGTGAAACAGAGACAACCTTACCATGCTCCAATTTTTCTGAACGTAACTCTGATGTATGGCTCCCCTCAGCAATGTAAACTGGGAAACTTGAGCACTCTAGGAAGAGCTGACAGGCAGCAAGGAAGGCTGAAAGGTATTCTTTTGAAGTTTTTTGTTTACTTATATTTCTTTCTTTTACATCTCCTTGTGAATCTCTGTCCCATTTTGAAGTTTCTCCTTGTTCTCGACCAAGATCCCCCTGATGCTCTGTAGCCAAAGCCTGAGAAAAAGAGTTACTCTGAACAACATAGAGGTTGATAAGTCTGGTAAGAAACTGTTGGACATACTCCAAGCAGCACTGCATTGCAGTCTTTTGGGTTTTCTTCCCACTTTGGGTTGCTGTTCCCTGTGTGACTACAGAAGGGGGCTGGATGATGGTTTCTTCAGATCCCACAGTGGATGCTGTTTCTGTCTCAGAGGATGTGCTCCCAATTGGGATAGTAGCTGTCCCCTGTCCCTCACTCAGTTCTCTGTCAATGTCATCAGTTCGGTCTGCCTGATACTGTATAAATTCAGTGAATCCACTCTCTGAGGATCGACTACTTGGTGGATTTTCTCCATCTTCAAACACTTCAGTAGTATTTTCAAGAGAAACTGATGATACCTGGTAGAGATTTTAAAAAAAAGTAAAAGGCTAAGTAGGTAAACGTATATATTAGGAATTAGAAATGGCCACCTTCTGAAAGAAGTTTTAGATTGGAAATTCACTATATAATCTACATATTCTGTTGAATCTTAAAGTAGCTTCTAAACTGATTCATGTGACAATCAATAGGAAATGCTGATATGCTTCTAATTAATACGTTAATACATATTCATTCACCAAATATTTATTATTCCCTACATGCACTGCATAAGGTTAGGTTCTTGAGGACAAAAAAAAATAGGTACATATATAAATTTCTAGGATTTATATTCTTGTTTTCAAATCACTATTTACTTTACTTTATAAAATCACTTTCCTAATGTCTAAATGATACAAACAATAAGACATGTAAGGTTTAAAAATGACATTTTAAAAACTAGAAATAATATCTAATAGATCATCTGTTCAGGGCCACATGAATATGAAATTTTTGTTAAAATGTACAAAGTACTAATTAAATCTTTGTTATTAATTTTACATTCTTTCAGTGAATAGTTACTGCACTTATATCATGTACCGTGATATGTAATAGGAATAAAAGGAATAGTTTATAATTTAGAGAGGAAGATATAATTACAATTAATTACAATTACATTACAATATAAACGAACAAATGAACCAGTTCCTGGAACAGAGCTGGAATTTATTAGCCTTTTCCTCCTTGTAGTAAGTACAATCATCAAGTATATTTTCTGGCTTAGTTTAAATAAACAAAAGTTGTGCATATCATGAATTCCTTGGGTAACTGTGCCACAGTATAATTTCAATTTGAAAAAAATCATAAAAAGTGATCTGATTAATATACGAACTAAATGCACTGCTGCCCAAAGCTGGGCCTCACCCAATGTTCCTTGCTTCAGTGAATGACACACTATTCCTCAAGCCGGGAAAACAGAAACCTAGGGGTCGATCTTGGTATCTTTTCCACCTTTCCTCCCCTTCCCCACATCCATGTCAGTACAGTGGTTAAGGGTGTGGGACTGGGTCCGCTAGGGCTCTGGCAATCACTAGCTATGTGTGGCAAGTTATTTAACCACTTCAAACCTCAGTTTCCTTATCTGTATAATTAAAATGACAATAATGCCCGCATTTTATAGTTGCTATGAGGATTAAGTAACAGTACATATAAAGCATGTGGTACAATGCCGAGCACTTAGTAAACAATAAATGTTAGTGATCACTCATAATCCTTTTCAGTCTATTGCTAAATCTTTTTGCCTTCCTAAATACATTGCTAATCCATCCATTTTCTGTCTATCTTCACTGCTCCCATGTTGTTACCGCAAGTTCCTACAGCCTCTCACCTGTACTACTATAGTCTCCCCACATCCTTTTTTTGTTTCTCAGATCCATACTCTACTGCAGCCAGAGTAACTTTTCTAATACACAAATCTGACTATCTCACTTGTCTTTTTCCCTTCAGTGCCTTTCTATTGCTCCTAAAATAAAGAATAAAAGTCCTAATACAGTGAGCAAGGCCCTGTGCCTCTGCCTACCTCACAGTTGCATCTTTCCTTGTCTACATAGTGCTCCTTTCCGCCTAAGAGCCTTTGCGAATGCTCCTTCTTCCGTCAAGTGCTCTCTTCTTTTTACCTTACTGCCATCCCACAACTCCTCTAGGGCTTCACTCAAACATTCTCTCCTCAAGTAAGCCTTCCCTGGTTCCCAGCTGAGGTCAGATCACCTCATTTTCCACATTCCTACCACTTGATATTTTCCTTTATACGTTTATTGCAACTGTAATTAAATGAATAATTACTTGTTTAATGTGTGTCTCTCAACTAGAAAGATAGGGTTGAAAAAGGCAGATAGTGCCTAGTGTAGGGTTGGTGTTGATAGACAGAGGCTGTTTTATCTATTTCAAAGGTAAGAAATCAGAGGCTCAGGGAGGTTAAAAAAACTTGTTCAAAGTTATACTAGATAAGCTTAGTAGTTGTTTGAAGAGCTCAGATGAGGCAATTCTTTTTTTTTAATTATATATTCCAAAATATTAAGGTCATACAAATGTTTTTGTTACATTGATTACTTGTATAATGCTTAAGTCAGGGCTTTCGGTGTTCCCATCATCAGAATAGTGTTCACTCTACCTGTCAGGTAAGTTTTTACCCTTCACCTCCTCCCACCATCTCCCCTTCACAGTTTCCAATGTCCTTTACGTCTCTTTGTGCCCATGTGTGTCCACTGCTTAGCTCCCAATTATTAGAAAGTATATGTGGTGTTTGCTTTTCCATTCCTGAGATAACTTTGCTTAGGATAATGGTCTCCAGTTCCATCCAAGTTGCTGCAAAAGACATTAATTCATTTCTTTTTATGGCTGACTAGTACCCCATGGTATATAAACACACCACATTTTCTTTATTCATGGGCACTTAGGTTGATTCCACAATTGTGAATTGTGCTGTCATAAACATTCAAGTATAGGTGTATTTTTTATAAAGTGACTTCTTTTCCTTTGGGTAGATAGTAGTGGGATTGCTGGAATGAATAGTAAGTCAACATTTATTTCTTTCAGGAATCTCCATATTGTTTTCCATAGAGGCTGCACTAATTTACAGTCCCACCAACAGTATAAAAGTGTTCCTTTCTCTCTGCATCCACACTAGCATCTATTGTTTTTTCGACTTTTTAATAATGGTCATTCTAACAAGAGTAAGTGGTATTTCATTGTGGTTTTAATTTTCATTTCCCTTATGATTAGTGATGTTGAACATTTTTTTCATATGTTTGTTGGCCATTTGTTTATATTCTTTTGGAAAACTTCTGTTTATGTCTTTTACCCATTTTTTAACGAGGTTAAAAATAGAAAGAAATTATGTTCAGGCATTTGAGTATGGAGATCCAACATACTGATTTTACAAAAATGTACTAGGAGCATAGAGTTAAATTAGATTTATAAATTTTTAAAGAATCGTTGCTTGACTTATACTTTCAAAAAGTGTAATGCAGAAAACACTCTCAGCTTTTAAATATGATCAATTTTCAAACATTGCAGTGAAGATAACATTGTACTTCAATAAAAATAGGAAAAAATATATATGTCCTGGGAGCATACAAGACAAAGAGAAAGAAAGGAAAAAGCATACTCCAAAGTTAATGAAATATTATATCTTAAAAATGTACACTATTAATTGTCCTTTAGTTAATATAAGTGGTTATTCCCATTTATCTTACCTATAACCATCAATAAGGGACTCCAGATGTTTTCTACATTGTCAATCTTCACATATTGAATATACTATTGAAAGAATGTTAAGGCCTTTCCTTCTCCTACTCCCACTAGTCTCATTCAAATAAAAACCAAAGCTTCAATAGCAGTTAGGACCTATTTTATTTTTATTTCTGTGAAGATCCTAAGAGCATAATTTAAGAAAAACAGTGCAACAAAATGAATTTGCCAGCTATAGTAGAAACAATGCATATCGCAAATAAAAAGCAGGTTGGTAGGAAAATAAGAGAGACTAGTCTATGTAGGATACTCCTGGGGCATATTTAAATTGATTAAGGATTGGCCATGTTCATTTCATATATGAAGAGCAATACATTTAGATGGACCAAGAAAACATTTTTAGGATTAAAACTGATATTTTGGCTGTCTGAGGGGAGGGGAGGGTAGGGAAAGCAACTAAAAAAATAAAAAATAAGAGCAATTATAAGAACTCAGGGTTTGGGTAATAAATCTGATACTCCAGAAATTTTTAAATCTTCATTTAACATAGTGCCACTGTTTTTAAGTTCAATTTAATTATATAATTCAATGTTTTCAGTCATATTTACTAAAATATTTTAATATTATAAACCTGAAAGCTTTTAAATTATTAATTTTTCCATGGGTGTTTAAGAGGTGTTTAAGTATATTACTAGTGCCAGACATTAAAATTATTATAATGGTTTAATTCTATTCAACTTCATAAAGAAAGTATTAGGCATCTGCATGACTGAAGAGAATAAGAAGATCCTGGGTTTCAAGAAGAGCATGTCAAATATTTAGTGTATACGAAAATGACCAGCAAAGTTTAGACATACACCTGCTGTCCAATACAGTTGCCATTAGCCACATATGGCTACTGAGTACTTGAAATGTGGCTAATCTGACTGAGGAACTAAATTTTTTATTTTATTTAAATCTAAATATAGATAATTTAGTTTTTAGAAAACTTTTAAGTATGTTTGGAACAACTTGTGTCTGTGACTCTAACTTTTCAAGTGTAAATTTTGAGATTAAATACAGATTAAATAGTTCTGATAAAAATTTAGCATTTGAAGCCGGGCGCAGTAGTTCACGCCTGTAATCCTAGCACTCTGGGAGGCCAAGGCGGGAGGATTGTCTGAGCTCAGGAGTTCCAGGCCAGCCTGAGCAAGAGCGAGACCCCGTCTCTACTAAAAATAGAAAGAAATTGGCTGGACAACTAAAAATATATAGAAAAAATTAGCCGGGCATGGTCATGCCTGTAGTCCCAGCTACTCGGGAGGCTGAGGCAGGAGGATCGCTTGAGCCCAGGAGTCTGAGGTTGCTGTGAGCTAGGCTGACACCACGGCACTCTAGCCTGGGCAACAGAGTGAGACTCTGTCTCAAAAAAAAAAAAAAAAAAAAAAATTGAGCATTTGAATGATATGCTGTAAGTACAAAATACAGACTAGATTTTGAAGACTTAGTGTAAAAAGAATATAAAATATCTCACTGATATTTTTACAAGACACCAATTTTATATAGATCACATGTTGAAATGATAACATATTGGCTATATCAGGCTAAATAAAATATAATTAAAATTAGTTTCACCTGTTTATTTTTACCTTTTTTAATGTGGCTACCAGAAAATTTAAAATTACATATGTCACTCACATTATACTTCTGTGGGAAAGTGCTGATGTAGACAGTTGAACTACAAAGCCTACAAAATAGTCTACTGCCATAGCACTCAAACCTAAGAAAGATTCACTAATATTTAAATGCTTAAATATAGTGATTTTACTTAGAAACTGTTCTGCTTTGAAGAAATATAACTGGTTTAATACCAAAAATAATAGCTAAAATTACCTTTTTGTCTTCCCATTCTTTGACTGAGTTGTTCTGCCCACCTGGAAAATGCAACACACTTCCAGTGCCAGCAGATAACAGTGGAGGTTGAACCTTGCTAAGGATCTTTGAGCAGAGTCTGAGTGAATCTGTGAGTTCAGACAAGTGTAATGTCTGGAGATGGCTTGTTAGGGCAGAAATCATTCTGAGCAACAACTGAGGCAAGTGTTCTGTCTGGATTTCAATGTAAGTCTCCTGAAAATAAAAGTGAAATGAAAGAATTTTAAACAATGTATGATCCAAAAGTTATATTATTTCACTTATTTTTTAATCTACACAAATGAGACAATACTTTTTACTCATCTTTAATGTTTTATGTGTATCATGCTCTTCATTAATATTGTATAGTCATTTTATTATTGATGATTTATAAAATTTCTATTCCCAAATTCTCAATTTAAGAGTTTCAAAAGCATATATTATAAAATAACCCATTTTATCTGCCATATTATTAAAATTATAATATAACAAAAGTGAATAGAATCAGTTAAGAACAAAACAGGCTGAATGTCATACCTGACACAGCACCCTCATACTTCTAGTAGGCTTCAAAATGAGAAAGCAAAGAATTGAGGAGAGAAAACAGAAGAGGAAAAGATTTCCAACAGTCTTCATTTAATAGAAAGAATCATTAATGAATATCAATGCAGCGTTAGACCACTAAACAGTTAAGATTTTGTAACATGCAATTATGAAGTATATTCCATGTATTTTATATGCATACATACATGTCAGAGGACAATATACTCAGAAAATTTTATGAAAAAAAGCTATTCCAAAGGGAAAAATCAAATTAATTTTAAAGATGAAATTTATTTAGAGATGAGGTTTGCCTTCAGCATGAAATATCTGAACTATGTTATTACATTTCCTTGATTTTTTTTTTTTTACCAAGGTGGTCTTACCAAAGAAACTATATCCAACAAAAAATCCACCAGTAAGCAGAAATTGGTCAGCTGTAACTCAGATGATTCACTACTATCTCCAGGCCCAATCTGAAGTCTGGCATGTAGTGTCCTCCTAAAAGGGAAAATCGCTTTATCAAGTATACTATCAAGTCATGTGAATACATGTGACAACATCATTGTCTTCCTAATGAGAGCCAAGTAAACACTGGGTAACGCATGGTAATGTTCTTGTGATTACACATTCCATTTTTCCCAGGTATGTTTCCTGAGTGAGGGAAATGGAAAGCATACCTCTGGGAAAAATTCTCAAATCAAGATTCCCAGGACCTCTCCCTAATTCCTGTACTGCACTTCCAAGTGTTCTGGAGGACAGATCTCACTTTTTGAGACATATTTCCCATTGCTCCCACTACAGATGTCAACTTCTAGTTGAACTATTTGCTACTTGATTTCTAACCCCAGGGCCTTTAAAGAAAGACCCATTTGTCCTCCTGAATTACTGTTCTTCCCCAGCCTCATTCTTTCATATTCAGAATTCCTCTGCCTTCAAGGTCTGATATCAAATGTTACCTCCTCCAGGAAGCTTCTTTTGATCCAAGCAGTAGAGATCATTTTTCCAACAAATATTCAAATTAAGTCATATTAATTCTATATGACCATACATTGCCCTATACTCTGAAGACACAAAGTAAGAAAATGATACAGTCCTTGCCCAACAAGAAATATAAGCATGTAGACAAATAAATGCAACAATGTGACAGTGCGGAAGAAGTTGATTCTGATAAGAAATTTGAGGAAGGGAGGAAGTCAGGAAGGCTACTGAAAAGTGGGTTACCTCTGTATAGGACCTTACCAGACGGGCAAGGGGGAAGAATACTTTAGAAAGAATAGTACAAGTGAAGGCACAGCAGTATGAAAATTAATGTGTGTTCAGGCAGTAGTCCAGGTTAGTTAAAGAAGTGTGGATGTTTGTCTGGGGTGTGTGCGTGTTTATGAATGTAGATGAAAACCCAGGGTAGAGCCAGGTGGTGAAAAGACACTTATAATTCCTCTGCATTCCTAAATTTTAATCTATTAAAGCATTTATAATTTTAAATTCAATAACAGGAATATACATGTGCATGTCTTACTTGTTCCCACTATAAGGTCTTTGAAGACAGGGACTATCTGCATAGCACAGTGCTTTTTAGCTGGGTGCTCAACATCTGCTGAATGAGTAGCAAACAACTTTCTAAATTATTAAAGGGATTAATGTATAGTAGTAATATTTAAATTTTTTATTAAAAGACTTCTAATCCTGAGATCATACATGTTTACTTTTTGACTACATGTTCCTTGGGATTAAGGCGTTAATCTTGTTCTGAGAGAATTTGGTTTAGAATCTAGACAGATTCCAGTCAGTTTCACTAGCATCCTAGGGCTGTCAGACCATTTTTTAGGCTTTATGTCCTACATGATAGATGGCTTTTATCACTCACCAGTGACAACATGGGCTGGTTCTAAAGGCTTTAGAAACACAAAAGTAACCAAGAAGTGTTTTGTTAATCAAAGTGAGAATTCTTCTGGAAAAGTGTGTAAGGTAGCAGCCACAAATTTGCTATCTTCTCTACAACAAAGAAAAACTGGGTTACTGTAGATTGGAGAAGAAAAACTTCTCATCTATGGTGGTATATGAATAACTCATCTCTAAACTCCTTTCCAGTTCTAAGATTATATGATCAATGACTTTATACCCTAGAGTAAGAAACAAGATAGAATCAGATTATGGTTAGTAAATAATCGTTGTCAGTAGTAGTAGAATGTGTAAAAGAACATGCTTTTCATTAGATTCAACAACTTAAAATGAAAGGTTAGCTTTGGATGTTGCTAAATTAAAATGAATGAAAAAAAAGAACATACCTACAACATTCTTCAAACCAACGTGCAACGTAATCCCACATATAATAAGGCTCAAAGGAATTAAAGAGAAGGTTGGCAGTTTTAATCAGCTCTGCTGTTTTCTTATTTTCCCTTAATTTACTGAAAAAAAAAAGAAAAACAAAAATTAAAAGTATTAACATTTTTTTTCAAATTTAAATTTAAGTGTAATATTATTAGGAAAGTACATACTCTTAGGTAGTTGCTAGAAAATGTGCCAGTTAGAACATTACAACAAATAACGGCTACTCTCCTATTACTTTTTATGTAGCTATTTTTCCAAATTTGAGTTTTCATAACTCAAATGTGTGATCAAGACCAGAAACATCGGCCGGGCGTGGTGGCTCACGCCTGTAATCCTAGCCCTCTGGGAGGCTGAGGCAGGAGGATCGCTCAAGGTCAGGAGCTCAAGACCAGCCTGAGCAAGAGTGCGACCCTGTCTCTACTAAAAATAGAAAGAAATTGGCTGGACAACTAAAAATATATAGAAACAATTAGCCGGATATGGTGGCGCATGACTGTAGTCCCAGCTACTTGAGAGGCTGAGGCAGGAGGATCGCTTGAGCCAAGGAGTTTGAGGTTGCTGTGAGCTAGGCTGACGCCATGGCACGCTAACCCAGACAAGACAGTGAGACTTTGTCTCAAAAAAAAAAAAAAAGAAGGCCAGGAGAAAGAGTAGGAGTAGAGGGATA
>CAUYSK010086897.1:0-22814 GCA_963575035.1 Avahi laniger | reverse complement strand
GTGCAAAACATCATCTGGCCTTCGAAGGCATGTTAAAATGCCCCTTTGACTGGGGTTTGTAGGAGGGCCGGAATCCGTGTTGCTGTTAAACTCAGAGCCAAGGTCAGCCTCAAGAGGCTCCGCAGTGGGCTGTGCTGGATGTACCGGAGTTTTCAGGTTAAGCACGTCTGTATTTGGCTTTCCGTGGAAGAGTAGGGAACACACCTGCAGCCTGCGAAGGGGCCAGGACAAAGGGCCTTGATCTTTATCTTGACAGCAGTGAAAACCCATTGAAGGGTTTTAAGCAAAGGGAGTTCTGAGAGAGAACTTTCTGCAGGGACAGGAATGTCCTGGTCCTGATCACGTGGTGGCCACACAGCTGTACATGTATGTAGACATCTACTGATCTGTATTCTTTAGGAATATTGATTTTACTGTATGTAATCTATGCACCAGGGTTTTTTAAAAAGAAAAGTGCATCCCAGCTAATCAGAGGCAGAACCGAGATGCAAATCCAGAAAAGTCCAGCATCAGCAAAGGCGAGTGAGGCAGGGTTAGATCCTGTCTTGATTTAAGATGTTGTTATTTTGTTCATTAGGGATTTATTTGCATTGATTTTCATTTCTTTAAATATCACATTAAAATATTTATTTTGATTTCTGACTTTGGCAGCACCTTCTTAAGTTTCGATTTAATTTTCATTTCATTTCACTTTCGTGTTGATTTAATTTCCCAGGCAAGGGTCTCGCCCTCCTTACTCCGGCCCTGCCCCTGGTTATCCAGCTCTGGTCCTTTCCAGGGCGCACGCTCTTGACCACCCCACAGTGTGTTCTCTTGGTCAGCGTCACCACTGGGATTCGAGGAGCGAAAAGATGCTTCAGACTGGGAGCTGGACGAGAGGGAAGGGTGCAAGGAGTCCCGCGCTCCCACCACCCTCCCAGGGAGCGGCTCTGGCAAAAGACAAAGAAAAAAGTTTGTAAAGTAGTTAAATAAACCTGAGGATGACAAAAAGGAGGGAGAAAGGGGAGGTATTTGGGCCTAGGAAGCACACTCCACCCACCGACCTCCCGCCATCGTGCCACCTGCCTGAGAAAGCCTGAGCCGCCTGTCCCAGGGCTGACCCGCCAGCCAAGCCTCGTGCACCCTCACGTTCAAGTACGGATGCAAACATTCTGATGCAGGTTTTTGTATATATTGTAACAAGTGATTTGTATATATTATAACAGATGATTCTTTGTGTTACATAGTGCTCGAGAGTTTGCAAACGCTTTTCCACATGCTGCCCAGATAGCAGCTGGGCCTCTCTCCTTGCCTCTCAGGTCTAGAGGTGATTTTCTTGGACCTTCATTCATTTCACAATCTCCTGGTAGGTTTATGAAAATTTCTAGAAGCCTCTATTTCCACCTCCTGCAGTTCTGCTATCACTGCCCCAGATCCCACACTCACACCCTGAGCAATTTCTGAGTGTGAGGGATTTCACCAGAGATTCGGGAAGCACACTAGACAGGGTCACGGCAGAGGCTGGGGCGTGGGGAGGCCTTCACCTACTTCTCAGGCTCCAAGCTCCCAAAGCTTTCCAGCCTGCCTCGAGAGCTCCAGCTTCTCTTTCTAACGGGCAGAGTAATTCCACATGCCCAGGTGTAGGAGCCCTGCTGGGTCCAATCCGTCCCCTGAGGGAGCCCAACAGCTCGCCTGGGAGACCAGAGCCTCTTCCTCCAGAGAAAAGGCCCCCATTTTTCAATTTCAGTTAGGAAAATTGAAAAACACACCAAAGGAAACATTCCCAGCAATGAGCACAGGTTACAGCAGGGAGGACCAGGCATCTTCTAGCTCATAACTAAAGATTCGAATGACAACTCAGGAACGGAGTGAAACCCCCAGGCCAGGACAGACGACCCAGCTGCTACCACCAGCCCCAGAAGCCTCCTCCTGGGGCTCCTTCTTCCCTGTTTTCCCTCCCTTCTCCTTAACGGTCATTGGTTTACTTTGTGAAAGTAGAATTCGTCACATGAGGACATTCAGTTGAACCTTCTAGAAACATGAACACCACAGGAAAAAGGGGAAAAGCCAAGGGACTTGTTCCCTCTACTGGGACGGCTTTGTGGGACTTGCGTCTTGCCCACCCACGCCCTCCAGAGCGCCAAGGGCCCAGGGCCAAGTGGGCAGCGGACTGGGGACTGTGCAGGTTCCGCGGCCCCTGGAACGGATGCGCCTCTGCGTGTGCACAGGTGGAGCTTGCTCGAGAAGGCGGGCTGGGCGTGCTCACGGGCCTGTGTGTGAGCCCGTGAATCTTGTTATGAGAACAGGCGTCTCGGAGTTTCTGAGCACGTCTCTGTGTGTGTCCCTGTGTGCGGGTGTCTCTGTGCTTGGGGAGCTCCGTGTTTCTAGGTGTGCGTATATTTGCATTTGCCTGTCGGGTGTGTGGGTGTCCCTCTGCCGTTAGGTTTGGGTGGTATATTTGTGTACACAAGGCTCAGCTTCTGGGTGTGTCCCTGCCTAGATACGATTTACCTGTGTCTGCGTCCCCGGGAGCCTGAGGACCGTGCCAGGGAAGATGTGTGAGTGTGTCCTGCCTGCGAGTGTGTGTCCGAGTGTGTAGGTGTGCGTGAGGGTGCCGGGCAGGGCTGTGCTGGGGCTCACGGCAGCCGCAGCAAATGCACACGCTGTCTTTGCAGAGCAAGTCATCTGTTTTCCTGGTTTTGTTTTTCTCCTCCCCACGGACTCCGGACCCTCCTTGAAAACAAAGGGAGCTTAAAACACAGCCCTTCCTGTGTTCCGAAATGTTCAGAATGCCGCGGTGCACTTGAACGGTGCCAGCTCGGATGCCCGGCCCTGCCGCTGCCGCAGGAAGCCACCAGCCCGCCGCGCTGCCCCTCCCTCTTACATAACGAGCCTGGGCGGAGGGTGGGCAGGAAGGAGGAGCCCGCAGCTCCCTGCCCCCCAGCCTGAGCCGGAAGGGGCTGAGAGCCCGTGTAAAGGCATAAGGGTATCACTCGGGGGCTTTCTTCAAAGGGAAGGTTAGAGGGAGATGGCACTTTCACGTGGAAATTCTTACCAACCAACTAGGTGTCCAGGGACCTCACTTTCCATTTTACTAGGTCAGTTCTAGGCAGACACCAACATTTTCATCATTTCAACACATACTCACCAAATTTCTACTATGTATTAGACACTGGGAAAGATAAAACTGCTCACCCGGGCCTGGTGTCCCCACCTTCCCACTCAGGGCACCCAGAGCCCTCCTCTATAACATGAGAAATTAAACTGGGTATCGCCAAAGCCCCTTCCAGATCGGAATGCTGTGATTCTCAAGTGGCAAGTCCGTGACCCCGCGCCCCCTCTTCTCCCTTCCCCACCGTGCCCTCGTGGAGCAGGGCGGTAGTGTCCGCTCTCTCCCTCCCCTGCCACGCGCTCTCGCTTTCCTGTCCACTGCTGTCCCTGTGCAAATCCTGCCCTAGTCCTTGTCCACTCAAAGGTGTAAATTCCCCATGAACTCTTCTCCCCTGGTCCACCCTTGAAAAGGTTCCCAGCGTCCATCTAATCCCAGCTCCTACCAGGACAATCAGAGCCCTCCAGGCTCCAGCCCATCCTTGCGACTTGGGTCCCGCGTCACGCCCACCTGCCTCTGTGTGCCGGCCAAGCTCTGCCGTGCGAGGCACCCTCAGCTCACGGCCTCCTCCCACCCCAGCCTGTTCTCAGGCCTTTCCCTCTGCCGGCCTGGAACACCCTTTCTCCTCCTCACTCCGACCAGCGCCTGTCCTTGGAGATCACAGTCGTCCTTCCAGGCCCGACTCGCACACCTCTCCCTTCATCGGGCCTCTCCTGGTTCCTCCCACCTGCGCCCCGGTGGACGTGGGCTCTGTCTTTTTTGAAACCTTTCACGTGGTACAGGATACTTGGCCCTGACGCTCAGTTATCTGTGTCTCTGTCTATTCCGCACAAGAAGACTTAGATCCTTAAACATCGGGAAATTGTCTTTCCCACGCTTGAATCCCCATGCGGCGTCTGTTGCACGGGTCGGTGTCTGGGTGCAGCCCTCAGCCGCACGCCGTCAGGAGCCGCGTAGCCTGGGTGGACAGAATGTGGCACTGTTGGGCGAGGAGGTGGGCAGAGCAGAAGGGAGGACCCTCAGAAATCACAGCCAGACGGTCATCTAATGACTGTCCCTGGGATAAGCCTGAGGCCCTGAACATCTCCCCTATCCAAAAGGGCCTGAACTTGTGGAGAAAGAAAACAGACGCTAGAGTGGCCTGTGCATTCCTAGAGCACAACTTTTCCAAGGGACAGAAAGCAAGGCCATGTCACGTGCTGAGACCATGCTGGGCCAGGGATGGCAGACTCGATGCCTCTGAGTCAGAGAATGACCAAAGCCAGGAGGGAGAAGGAGTGGATGGTGACAAACCGGAGCATGTGTCCCCTCTGTAAGGAGCTGGCCCTGCCTGCAGAAACATGCCACACAGGTGGCCAGATGTAACCATTGCTCAAGAGAAGCACCACATCCAAATTTATATATGAAATCTTCCGCTTAGTAAATGTTGGCAGCCTATCCAATTCAAAGCAAAGCTCAACAACACTGGGTGGTCTTAATGAAATGGCTCTGTGGGCCACATTCGGCCTGTGGGCTGCAAACTGAGACCCCTGCCTAGGTGCGCACCGGGTGACAGGGTGATGTGATTCTGACTGACCCCTGCTGAGGCCAATTCTAAAATCCACCAAACTAGAAAGAATGTCGAGTACTCTGATAGACTGACCATGGGTGCAGAGAGGCAGCGGACGGGGTGTAGGAGAATGTTTGGAATGTCTTCATGGTCTGAAGCCAAGATCTTTGCGAACCTTGGGCATCATGATCCAGAGGACGGTCAGGTGAGTCACCAACTTGCCATATGACTTGAACAAGTGATTTCCTGTTTCTGAGCTGCAGGAAGGTTCACTTAATGCAATGACTGGGCTGGACTAGAACAACTCTGAGGTGCCTTCCAGCCTCAGGCAAAGGCGGTGCTAACCCTTGACTGTGCGAAGACTTGGTCCTACAGTGGCCGGAGGGAATGCCTGTTGGCAAGGCCCAGACCTAGAAGCCTAAGAAGTGGGCCTTGCCCCTGTCTCACATGGCGGCTCCTTCTAGCAGGTACCCAGCCGTGGAAGGGCCAGCCTGAGTCCTCACAGCTCTACCCTTGATCCTGGAGCAATAGCCAAACTCTTTATGCATAGGTGTGGCACAGATGCCAACGATCACAGAGCTGGTGGACAGGTCCCTGCGTGCCAGATGGTAGGAATTGGAAGGAAATGGCCCACAGGAGAGGCCGGGGCAGCTGGAGTGGCAGGAAGGCACCCTAGTAATGATTACCAGCAAGAGTGAAGGTATCTCAATATTCCAATAAGTAGTGTCCCCGGGCAGGTGCGCATCCACGGAATATCAGCTCAGCCCTTCTCAGGATGCCGCCCTTCCCGTGGACTGCAAGGCAGACCCAATGCTGGCAATGGATTTGCAAGCAAACCCCCTCCCAACCTCTGGGGACCTCCCCAGCAAGCCTGCTTCATGCCAGAGCCCCCGCCCCCGGCCTCCTTGGGCATCGGCAAAGAGCAGGCAGCATTCCAAACCCTGACTTCATGCTGACCACCAAATCCCCAAGTCAGGGAGGGAGCAATGATGTCATTGTCCCCGCGTTTCAGAAAAGCAATAATCAGACTCGGAAGAGGATCAGCTTTCAAGGCAGAAGGCCAAACAGTTGATCTTGGCAAGGGCCTCAGAGGATTGCCTCATAGAAGGAAAGGGCTGGCATGGTCGCGAGCGTCATTTGTCATGGGCTGGGAGGCGGCAGCGTCCTTGGAGGGAGGAAAGCCTCGGAGACCCCGTCAAGATGGAGAATGTCGAATCTGAAACAAATGAACATTAGTGTCATCCCTTCCCGTCAGAGCCTCTCTCAGGGAGGGAGGGGACACCGCCACACTCAGGGAGAAGCCCCTTCTGACGGAGTGGTGCCACCCCACCCTGGACGCAGCCCCCTCTTGACATCATAAAGATGTCACCAGTTTTCTCAATTCGAGTAAGTTCTATGAAAACAGGGGCCTCGTTCACTGCTGTATCCCTGGCGTCAGGGAACGAGTTAAGAAATCAATAAATATCGGCTGGAAGAATGGCCAGGAGGAACGAGGAATGCATTGGGGAGCGGCGTGTCTGGACTCCAGGGAGTTGGAGGCAGATCCAGGTTCGCCCACTGGGCCTGGGGGGTTACGTGAAGACCACCATCGATTGGTGGAGATCCTTTGAGAACCTTTCACCACTTTCTCCCACGGTCCGCGATCTCACCTTCACATTTCTTCTGCTAGTCTTTAATTTCACTCTTGACAGCGGTCTGGGCAACCTATTATGGTAAATGCTATTGAAAAGGCTCCTGCTTGGAAAAATTTCAAGAACAAGTCTCCCTCACCACCGCTCATCCCTAAACTACACTTCTGCTGTACTCTAATCTCAGCTCGGTCACAACTATGACACTGAGCATGTCACATCCCCTCCCTGGGCCTCAGTTTCCCCTTTTGCATAAAACATAAGATAAACTAGAAATATCCAATGTCCTTAACTTTTAGGAAGTGTCTCAGCCTCTTTTAAGAAACAGAAGCAGCCGGGGAGCCTCTCTCTGCAAATGCGACTCCTCACTCCTACATTTTTGCATTGCATTTCTGAGGTCCGTAGCCCTTTCTCAGCCCAGCAAGGGAGCCCAGGGGCAGAGCCCTTTGGACTTGCTGATGGGTAAGTCCCTCCCAGCTCTGACTTTCTGGAATGTTAACCAGAGTGTGCCTGTGAGAAAACGCATTCCAGCTGCCCTCCTCTGCAGCCACACCGGGGTCCCCTCTCAGCTGCCCCTCAGGAATGAAACAGCCCGGGGCTTCCTTAAGGGCCCCAAATACAGCTCCTGGTGTCCCCAAGACCCGGGCCTCAAATCAGTAAAGACAGGCCCCACGGAAATGAGACAGGAAGCAATCGGAAACGCAAGCAGCTCAGCCTCAAAGGAATTCCCTCTTCTCTGCTTCTCTTTCCAGTTTGGTCTTTCAAGACTTTGACAGAGGTGGGGACAGGGATTGGTGAGACGCTGAGATTTTTTTCAAGGGAGGCCCAGAGAAGGAGATGGAGACGAGCCACACGATAGGGAGGTCGGGGCTGGAGGGTGGGGCCTCTGTGCGTTCTCCAGGACAAAGCAGACTTTTCCAGCCTGCTGATTTTCCAAAGCTATTTACGAAGCTGGACTAATCTGGCCCAGCTGTGCGGACTATAAGCAAACAGGGCCTTTTGTGGGGTTCAGAGTCCCCATCCCCAGCCGGTACTTACAGAGCTCACTCCACCCTTTCTGTAGCAGAGCCAATGAGGTGCCAAGGTCAGGCAGGAGAAGCTGAATCTAAGTCCAAGGGTGATACCGATCTGTAACCACCCTCAGCCCCACCTGTGGGGATCCAGCAAGTCTCACCTGGGCATCAGGATGGGCACACAGGATGCCTGCTCTGCCACTTCTTAGCTGGGTAAACTAGGGTAAGTTTCTTAATTTCTCTGAGCCTCAGTTTCCCCATCTGCAAAATGGCCATAATGTTACCTAATTTGTAGAGTTAGCAGGTGGGATAAATAAAAGTCAAAATGCTGCAGTCAGTGCTTAACACAGGGCCAGCACCTAATTCTATGAATCCTCTTGGCAACCCCATGAAACCTTTCTCCTTCTCTCTGGAGCGGAGATTAGCACATATGGAGATGTTGGCCAAGGTAGGAAAAAAGCACCCCTAAGAGGGCAATTTGGAAAAAGCAGCACTCTCTTCAGGCTGAGAAGCAGTTCCATTCCCAGGTACGTGGCCTGGCAAGATCCCTTTTCTCACCCCTGCAGCCAGGTGCCCTGGTGCAGACCACCACCCGCACAGCCAGGTGCAAATAGTAACCACAAAACCCACACCAGCCTACCTAACCTTGGGTTGAGATGTTTTTTCTATTAGTGCTCCAGTCTTTTAGCTAAGTCATCATCCCTTCTAAAATGCCTAACGAGGGCTAAAATTGGAGGAAGTCATTTTCACTTTAGTATGAATGACTTCCTGATTCATTCTTGAAGTAACTGGGGTGACAAGATCATGAAGTCACAGGTAAGAGAGGCCCTAGGAAAGAGGCCAAAAAAAGACATAAGTAACCAGGACCCCACCTCACCTGGCCCTCAGCATCCTAACGCAGCAGTACTCATTTGACACAAGTTGCACAGCAAAGGGAGACTTCCCTGGCTTAAGCTGCTCTGTGCTGTGCCCAAGAGGATATGGATGAATTTGGTGTAAATGTCTTACTCAGCCATGGGCTCTTGCTCCAGAGTCCTGTGTTAGCAGTTCACACCACCAGTCTCCAACTGCTCACCAACTTCAGCCATCAAAGGTGTTCTGCTTGGGTTATGGAATCTTTTAAACAATTTGAGCCAGAGTTCAAAACTTAGGTAAGTTCATATCAAAATTCAGACTTCCAGGTTCTCTAGAAAATTGAGAAGATCTGGCAACTTTGGGCCCTCCTTCTTTTAAGGCAACCCCTGAAACGGGTTCTATTTTGCTCCACTCCCCAACCCTCCCTGCTGTTCCCTCACTGAGGCTGCGTGTGGGTTGGCTTCAGCATTAGGAGAAAAGGAATTATGTCTTATTTACCACGGCTCTACCAAAAGGGGAGAAACAAAGGTAAACTGGGAGAATTCAGTGAAATTGGAAGCTGTAGGATTTCTTTGTGGAAGTAGAAAAACAGTCCTTTCATGATTCATATATATATAAAAAAAAAAGTTTTTAGAATGCGTTGGGCTCTCTTCACTCAAAGCTCCTATAGGGATTTGCTTTTGACACTTTGATCTAAATCTTTCTTTTATGTGTTAGTGCAGTCCTGTTTTTCTAAAGAACCATGTACTCTTGGAGCTAGAGGCAATCTTAGAAGCTTGTCACTTTTTCCAGTCAGATTTAAGATCTTTAAGGTTTGTGTGTCAGTTAGCTATTGGTGTGTAACAAACTACCCCAAAACTCAATGGTTTAAATATAAGAATTCATTGTTGCTTGTAAATCTATGAGTCAGCTAAGCATTCCTTCTCACCTCAGCTGGACTTAGTGTTGGTGGTCAGCTGTGGTCACGTAGGGAGCTCTGCTGATCTTGGCAGGGCTCTCACCTGCGTGTGGGGGTCAGCAGGCTGTGGGTCAGTCCTGGATGTCCTCACCTTGGATGACTAGGCTCTCTTCCACAAGTCTTCTTGTCCTCCAGCAGGCTAGCCCAGGCTAGTTAGGGTCCAAGACAGAGGTGAAGCATGCAACGTCCCTCAGGACCTAGGCTCACAACTGGGTCACCATCACTCCTGCCGCACTGCCTCGACCAGAGAAAGTCACAAGGCCAGCCCAGATTCAAGGGGTGGAGAAAGAGACACCATCTCTTGTTGGAAGGACCTGCAAAGTCATGTTGTAAAAGTCATGGACACAGGGAAGCCACCAATTGGGACCATCCGTGAGATCAATCATGGTTTGGGACTGTATCTAGCACCGGTAGAGCCTATATTTTTCAAAGCAAAATTTGGGATTTAAGCACTGATAGCATGGCACAATATTTTCAACTGGGGCTGTCTCGGAAACTCCAGAATGAAGGGTCATGCTTATACCTGCACGTGGTATATACCTGGCTCAGCAACTCCGCTGAACCCATGTCTGCCGAGTATCTGACCAGTTCAAAACCTGGTATTTCAGAACAGGGATGGAACTCCAGTACACATTTTGGGATAGAAGGCTAGTATTTATTAATGGGTCTTGGACTTTATTGAATTTCAGATCTGGAAGCCATGGAAATGGATCCCTTGCATTTTTCAAATGACTAAATTGAGATCCAGAGGTACAGTGACTTAGTCATGATCCTGTGGTTAGATAGACCAGCACGCTCACCTGAGCATCTTGTTCAAATGCAGAATCTGAGCAGTGGGTCTGGGGCGGGGCCTGAGATTCTGCATTTCTAATGAGAGCCCAGGTGACGCTGACGCTACTGGTCCTACAGCCAACCTTTGAATATCAAGGCTGTAGACCTCACAGATTCTAGAGAGAGAGGACCGGCAGAGAGGACACCACAGGTAGAATCACCTGCATTGAGAATCCTGTTATTTTACAGTCCTTCAGCTCACACCCATCCTACCAATGGGTAAACTGAGGCTTAGAAAGGCAGTATTGGTGTTGGATCTACTCCCCGAGATTTTGCAGAGGTGGACCCAATTTCCTCCATCCCTAGGCAGCTCTCACAGAGGTGATCTCAAGGAGTTGTGGCCCACTTTGAACTTCCAGCTCTTTAAGATAGAGGCTTCCTTTCCTTTCCTTGGGCTCTGGGCCATCTGTTCACTTGTTGGGGACTCAGCTCCTGAAGTTGCCCAGGGGTCTCTAAGTCCCAGGACCTGAGATTGTCCGGTGAGTGATTTAGGAGCTCGCAGCCTCTCTTGTTGTATTACGCAGCATTCCGTCTGACGGCCTCTTGGCACGCCACTCGTTTTCAAAATGAAAGGGGGAAAAAATGAACATCGCCCTTGCTCATTTGCCTAATTTAAAAGCATCCAGAAGCTTTTTTTAGAAGGAGGATAAAAAACACCATCCATCTGAAATGGAGGAAGCACCTCACCAAGGAGCGGTGAGAGCAGCGGGGACGTAAGTTTCGAGGGCTGACGCGTTCACGGACAAACCCCGCGCCCGGTTTGTTCGTTCCCAGCCCCTTTCAGCTCGGAAACACTGCCTCTTTGGAAGCTCTCGTGCTCGGAGGAAATTGCTTTCTCCTAGGGGGAGGCCTGAGCCCTCCTCTCCCCGCCCGGGCACCAGCGTCCCACGGTTTCACATGAGCTCAGTTCAGCCCGCAGACATTTATCGAGGGGCTGCTTTACTGCCGGTGTCAGCGCTGTGCTGGGTTTATTCATTCGTTCAACAAGGATCCAGTGATTTAGCGACAGGGAGAGCCCCGTGCTCCGCATCCATCAGCTCACTCGACAGTGGGCTGTTGACGGGCACAGTGCCAGGCTCTGGGGACAAGGAGGGGCTGAGATGGGCACAGCCTGGCCACACCTCGTCCAGCCAGCGAGACCCTTATTGACGTATTGCGAGAAGCAGTTGCTCACGGTGACAAGCGATCACAGTCGAGTGAGATGCTGGGAAGACAGAAATAGAGAAGGTCTCGCTCAGGTCCACTTGTCCTCCTGTCTGTCCCCTCGCCCCTCCCTTAGCCTGGCCCTCCTCCCTCCCGGCACAACCTGGGGACAGCGTGGAGGAGGAGGCCGCTTGACCACTGACGCTCCTCTCCCCCACCGCCTCCCGCACACACCTTCCGTCTCCCGGGCACCGGCCAGGAGGGCGCTTTTCCAAACGAGAATCGAATGGTGTCATTCCCCTACTAAAAATTCTTCACGGGGCTTCCCACTATTTGCAGGATTCACTCCAAACCTCTCAGAATAGTTTACGAGGCTTTTTTACAATTTGGCTTCAATCTACTTTTCAGCTCCGGGTCCCCCCCCCATCATCCATCCTTCTCTCTCACCGCAGTGAACCCCCTGGGGCTCCCGGACCACTCAGAGCGAGGGTGTCCATCTCTTTAAAAAAATCTATTTTTGGTTGCAGAAATGTTCAAAAGTACGCAAAAGCGGAGAGCATTCATGTGCAGAGCCTCCTTGGCCTGTCCTCCAGCCCCAAGACGTGCCCGCCACGCCCCTCTGGCTCCCACGGCCGCCCCACACTGGATTACTTTAAAGCAAATCCAAGACATTATGTCCTTTCATCTGAAAATACTTCAGTATGTATTTCTGAAAGATGAAGAGAGTTCATTTTGGTTTTTTGAGGCTCCAAATTTGTTGAGGAAAAAATGCCAAAACAGGATAACCAGTTTTAATGTGTACATTTAACCAACCGATGTTTCTAGCACACACCCACCTCCACACACACACAGAGTGCAAGGACTGTGTCCACCCTCATTTGGAGAGAGCGTTAAAGAATCAGTATTTGAGGTTCTTCTTAAATGTGAAGCCCTGGCCAGCCCTGCCCTCCCAGGGCACCCTCCGCCGACCTCCCATCCCTGTGGTCAGCCCGATGTTTCCCGAATCCTCCAGGAACTCTCTCACCTTTATGCCTTTTTCCCCTTGTGCATGCTTCTGCCCGGAATGCCCTTTCCTCTCCTTGGCAAACTCCTGCTTGACCGGCAAAGCCCAATGCAAATGTCACCTTGTCTGCTGTCTACGGTACCTCTTCCAGCAACCTCCTCTCCCCCACAGATGGCCGCTCTCGCATTTTCTTCATCATTCTCTCAAATGTTTACATTTCTGAGTGGAAATCATCCCCCACCATCCCGTAAGTCCCTTGAGGGTAGCGTCTGGTCCTCTCTGTGTGCCCCGGGGCCAGTGTCAGAGGCAAGCTGGTCCCCAGCACGGATTCTGGCTTCAGCCTCACCGGGACAAGTTACTTAATTCAGCCTCGGTGCTCCTGCTTGTGAATTAAGCTAATACTTAGCACCCGGACGGGGCCCCCGTGCAGGTTAAATGACATGTGTCTGCGCGGCTCCTGTGCAGAGCCCCACGTGGGGACACAGAATAATTGCTGGCCTCTGTGGTCGGGTGTCAGCAATGACTCCTTTCTTAAAAGGGCCCCTCTGCCAGAGACACACCTCACCCTTTGGCGCCAGGCCCCAGGCTTGTCTGGGTCCTGGTAGTTTTCCCCTGTGCGAGAGACTCTGGAAGTTTCCCGCCCCTCCCGCAGCGGAGGACTGTGCAGCCGGCTCCCCTCACCTCCGGCTCGCTCCCCTGGGGGTCCCCTCCACAGAAGCTCAGCCCCGTCCCTCCCGCTCCTGCTCCTGCTGGGTTCAAGGCAGTGCCCTTCTCTCCCTGCCAGCTGGCACTGAACCCCTGTCATCCCACGGTCCCTGGAAACCTCGGGTTCCCGGGAAGGCTCCATCTGCCAGGCCAGACACGACCCAGGTGATGCTTCCCACACCTTCACCTGAAGAAGTCATGGAGGCCCTGGCCCGTTGATCTCCCTCCACCCTGTCACTGAGATGCCGTCTCCATCCCAGCTGGGCACTCTCCCCCAGTGTCGCAGATGCAGCCCCAGACCTGCCCTCCTCTCCCCAAATCTCCACTCCCTGCAGACGAGTGGGGGAAAGAAGCCTGTTTTCTATCTTCTCTGCACACGGGAGTGATGTTTCAAATGCAGGGGTGCCTTGAAAGCAGCTTCAGGGCCACCTTTTAGAACAACTATCATTCCTTTATTAGCGCGAACATTCCTCCGTCGCCCAGTCCCCACGCTGAGAGCCGCGTTTCCGCCTGGCGACTGTTCCCACCTCCTCCAGAGCTGGGAAGAGGCCGAGGCCCTGCTCTTACGGCCTCTGTGACTCCATGCCTCTGTCGCCCCTCCCCAGCCCCGCTTCCCTACCCTGGTGGTTCTAAGGGTCACTTGGAGGACGAAAGGAGATAAATGCTTAGCAGTCAGTAAACGCTGGGGATAGTTTTTAGGCGTCCGACCTTTCTTCCCCATTGGCAGTATTTTTTTCAACATTCGTCTGGAATTTGCAGAATACAAGGCTCTTTGGAGTCTGGGCAAGCACAGTATGTGTTCCATAAAAATGTTTTAAAGCGGAGAAGACGGGATGGAATGGAGCTACTTCTGGATTTGGAAGGGGGCCCTGCCCCGAGTTAAAGGTTTGGCTTCACGGCTTCCTTTTATAACCTTGCGCCTCAGTTTCCTTGTTTATAAAGTGGAGGCCATGCCTTTTGCCTTGTGTATCTCATTAATAATATCTGCAAAGGCAGAGTGCAGTGGAGATTGAAAGATTTCACTGGAAATGGCACCCTGCCCACAGTCTCTGCCTCGTGGGCCTCAGTTTCCCCCTTTGTACAATGAGGGAACTCTTGCACTGGTTGGTCTGTGAGTCCCTGCCTGACCGCCACAGGTAGGACGGGCTCATCCCTCTGTCTGGTCAGGACAGCCCATGACGCAGTGTAATGAAGAGGACCAGAGGACTCGGTGGCTGGGGTAACCCTCAAGGGGTCAGCCAATCCCTCTGCTGTGTCCACGCAGAGCTGCCTGACCCTAGGCCCAGGAAGGAGCTGGAGTGACCCTTGTCCGTCTTTCCCTTTGGGCTCAGATCAGCATCTTGGGACATCTTTCCCCATTGCCAGTACACACCCACCTGCTGCAGATACGTGGCCACACGGGTAACCCATCAAACCCCTGCCAGCCTCCAACATGGAAGCCCAGATTGCTCCTGGCCGGCGTCACTGTGGGAAGCTGGGAGAAAGGAAGGAGTGTGACAGAGCAGCCATTGCAGGAATAGTGCTTAGTCACCAGTGATAATGGCAAGAGCCAGCATGGATCTAGTATGCCCTGTGTGCCCAGCTAAGTGCTGTATGTACATTAGCTCATTTATACCCTGAGACAACCTGTGAGGAGCATACTACTTTTACCCCTATTTATAAATGCAGGACTTGAGGCACAGAGAAGTGAAGCAACTTGTCCAAGGACACACAGCTCAGCAGTGGTAGAGCTGAGATACCAGCCTGTGCTTTTAAGCACCCACTATTTTCTGTGGCCTCTTCCATAGGTAGAAGGGAGGGCAAAGGAGAGACTAAAGAAAGTGTGAGGCGCCCTGGCGGGGGCCTGAATAACAACAGAGACACCAAGAGAGCACCAGTCACCTGGAATGGCAGAGGGCTCAATGCAGGGGAGAGGCACCTCTGAAAGCAGCTCAGTCAATACATAATAATGATGGTGGTAATAGCAATAGCACCTAACATTTACACAGCTCTCAGCACTCGATGTTTCTACAGTCGCTCAATGAATTCAACCAAATACTCACCGAGCACCCGCTCCATGCTGGGCAAGCAGTGAACAGAGTGAATACTATCATGGAAATAAACATGCAGGTAAATACATAGGGCAAATCTAATTTTAACTTTGTTGGTAGGATTAAGTCCATGCCTCAAAGCTCCCTCTCTGAATGGCTTCAAAGTTAGCCATGGCATAAGAGCATTTGGAAAATTAAGGTCATTTTCAGAAAGGAGGGGGCAGTGCCTTGTAAGACAAAGGGACAACCAGACATAAATTTCTCTCTTTCGCCCTGGGCGTGGGTACCCAATACCAATGTTTCTTGATACTTGTTTCTCTGCTCTCAACACCTCTGCCGCTAAATGTGTGGGTTTTCCATACCAAGTGTTTGTCCGATTCCCCGTGTCCTATGATTTAATTCAATTCTGACGCTAGCTGTGCAGTTAGCACAGACCCCTCATGTTAGGGGCTCAGTCCCACAGGACGGCCCCCGCTTCTGCTAGATGCAAGCACTGGGCACCCCGGGTACCTATACTTTTATCTGACTTGGCCACACATCGAGGTTCCCATAACCCCCTCCTCGTGTTTATACTTTGCTGCGATGGCTTACGTAGGGATGCATTTTACTTACATTCATTGGTTTACCGTAAGGGATATTACAAAGGATACGAAGAACAGCACATGAAGAGGTTCACAGGATGAGGTCCAGAAGGGTCCTGAGCACAGGAGTTTCTGTCCCCGTGGAGTGGGGATGTGCCACCCTCCCAGCAAAGGGATGTGTTCACCAACCTGGAAGCTCTCCAACCTTGCAGTTTAGGAATGTTTGTGGAGGCATGATCCATTACTCACTCAATCTCCAGCCCCTCCCTTCTCCCCGGAGGACGGGGTGGGGCTGAAAGTTCTAAGCTTCTCATCACTGCTTGGTCCATCTCGTGACACCCCCCCCCATCCCGAAGCTATCCGCAAGCCCACCAAGAGTCGCCTCATCAGAACAAAAGATGCTGCCAGCATCTGTATCTTTGAGGAAATTATAAGGGTCTTAGGAACTCTGTGTCAGGAACTGGGGGCAGAGACCAAATATATATTTCTTAACACATCACAGGCCCCTAAACATTCTCCCCTCTTAGCCCTTCTCTTCATTAACTTGTTCATGGGATGCTAAAGTCAGTGGGAGAGCCAGCAACGGAAATCCTGCTCACCCCAGTAGTACTGAAGACCTAGCTGGAGCTCTCTGCTTGCAAAGGGCTGAAGACACAGCAGGGAATGAGGCTGACAAGGTTTGCAACCAGGACGCCCCAGCACCTGCAAGCTAGTGTTGGCTCACCAGGAAAATTCCTCCTTGCTCCCAAGTGTTAGAAACTCGTGAGTTGCCTAGCTGGGTGTTGTCATTCTTTCTGATCCAAGGCATTGCCGAAGCATTATCCATGCTCTTAAAACTTGCTAGGACATTCATTTGCCTTCATGGTTTGCAGTCACTGGAAACACACATCCAGGTCATTCCAAAATATATTTAAGAGTAAGATACCATCCATACAATGGAATATTATGTGACAATAAAAAGGAATGAAGTTCTGATACATGCTAAATACAACATGGGTGAACCTTGAAAACACATTCAAAGTCAAAGAAGGCACTCACAAAAGCCTCCTATTACATGATTCCATGTGTACGAAATGTCCAGAATAGGCAAGTCTGTAGACACAGAAAGTTGATCACTGGTTGTCAGGGGTGAGAGGGAGCCCCAGAGGAATGGGGAAGGAATAATAATATGTTTCTTTGTGAGTGATGAGAACTTTCTGAAATCAGGGGTGGTAGTTGCATGACTCTTTGAATAGACTGTAAGCACTGCCTTGTATACTTTAAGAAGGGTGAATTTTATGGTATGTGAATTTTATCTCAATAAAGCTATAAACTAACAGCTTCAAACACTTTAAAAATTCAGGCAGCATCTCTGTAGCTATGGTGAGTCAGATTTCACTAGACTAAATAAAAAGTTATACAAGATTTATAGGATAAAAACCAGACAGGGTGCCATCATCAGAGTTTGAGTCTATTTCTGCACAGGAAAATAAGTACATAGACTCATTCTATATATGAGGAATATCAGATAAATCTATTATATCAATTTAATGATAACTTTTAAAATAACTTCAAAATAGATATTCATAATAAATAATACAAAAAGAAAAACTTTAAGAAAGGAAGAAATGGTCATAGCTGTATCAGGTGGTAATTTGAGGGTTTTTTTGGTATTGATTTTAAGTGATTATCAGTTTACAATAACTCCTAAAGACTTTCCAGCTAAGATCCAGATATATATAACATGCATTTTACATGCAAACTCAAATCTTCACAATAACCTTAATTTCTGCTGTGCTTATTCCCTGTCACAGATAAAACAACTAAGACTTAGAGGCTAAGAAACTAATTTCTGTAGGAAGTGACACTTACAGTATTTCGGTCTGTCTGGCTTCAAATCTGTACCCCCACTTCCCCCTCGTTCCATGGCACTGCACAAACAGAGTTTCCCTGAACCAGAGGAAATGATAACACCCTTTGCCCGAGCAAATGGCATTTGTTCTATGCAACACCAACAACAGTGCCTTTAAACGAAATGTCACATTTATCTTTAATCTTTTTTTTTTTAATTAGAGACAAAGTCTCACTCTGTCACCCAGGTTGGAGTGCAATGGTGTGATCATAGCTCACTGCAGCCTCGAATTCCCAGGCTCAAGCGATCCTCCCACCTCAGCCTCCGAGTAACTGAGACTACAGGTGCACACCACCACACCCAGCTACTATTTTTTATTTTTTGTAGAGCTGGGGTCTCACTATGTTGCCCAGGCTGGTCTCAAACTCCTGGCCTCAAGCAATACCTCCAGACTCAGCCTCCCAAAGTGCTGGGATTACAGGCACAAGCCACTGCACCTGGCTTACCTTTAATCTTAAACCGTATATGTGAACATAAACTGAAGCAAAGAAATGTGGAGACTGGTGTAGTATGATTTTATTTAGCTGTTTTCTGAAGTGACTAAGAAGAGGAACAGGAATTTTGCATGTCAAGAATCACCTGACAGGGAAACGGGGCCATTCCCCACGTAGAGCTGGGGCTGGAATAAGACTGTCAAGGAAAGTAAGTGACCATGGCAAACCCAGAGGGGCGAGACCCTGCGGCTGCACGTATGCGGGGCCCTGGTGGCCCCCGGCACCCTGTCATTCAGACTCATCCAGAGTCAGAGTGTGGCTGAGGATGCTGTCTGCGTTGTGAACGTCACCCAGGAGGAAGCCTGTGACAGGCTGAGCCTGTCCTACACCGTAAACGTCACACAGGCGAGAGCAGGAGAAGCGTATCTGCAGACCAATATTGTCATCCTATCAGTTTGTTTATTTTTGGCTATTCCGTTTCTCAGGGAAACAGGAAATGTAAGAGAAAGGAATGTTTGTTTTTTGGTAGGGCAGGTTTAATTTAGTTTTTCTAAATATGCTACCAGTATTTTTCCAGGACACACTAAGAGTAGGAGGCAGCGATGCCGAGAGTTCAGAGGTGGGACGACAAGGGCAGGGGCCTCGGGCTGGGCAGTGAGACCACAGACCTCATTCCCCAAACGTTTCCCGGGCCCTGCTGTGTGCCTGACCTGGGTCTAGGGCAGGTATCAGAAGGAAGCAGGCAGGCAGGATCTCTATCTTGGGCACCTGGGTGGGTGGTGGGGCCGTTCGTTGACTGAGGCTGGGACACAGGAAGAGGAGAGAGCACTTTCGGTGGGCAGTTTGTGCAGCTGTTTGGAAATGCTGAGTGGCAGGTGCTTGAGGGACCCCCTGGGGGCCGGGTTCGGGAGGCAGGTCTGCAATTCAGGCGAGGCCTGCGTGCCCAGCGATGAGCAGCAACACACACAGACGCCCGCTTCTCATGGAGCTTACAGTGTAGTGAGGGCATCAGATACCCCTCGAGCAATCGCACAGGTGAATCAAGAGTGGCAGAAGAGCTAAGAAGGAGAGAGAGGTGAGCAGGCTGTGACCTAGGCAGGAAGGAGAAAGCCAGCTCCTTGGGGAAGTGGCGGTGGAGCTGCCATCTGGAGCATGGATAAGAGTTGACCAAATGAAGAAGAGCCGGGACTGTGTTCCAGGCAATGACAGCAGCACATGCAAAGGCCCTGTGGCCAGAGGGAGCAGAGCTGGTGTCAGGGTCGGAGAGAAAGTCAGTGAGGCTGGGACAGAGAGGCGGACGGGGGTGTCGGGGTGAGATGGGGTGGGCAGATGGCAGGACCAGACCACGCAGAGCCCTGGAAGGCGTGGGTGCGAGGTTTGTCTTGACATATTTTGTCTTTACACGTTTTATTCGTCTAGGTGGCATTTTGTAGATTTGTCACAACACGAAGGGATTGGAAAGGACTTTCAAAGGTCCTCCTGCCCATTCTGCTCCCTCCTGACAGGAGTGTGTTTCCGCGCAGTGCTTGAAATTCCAAGGAGAGCCTGTCAGATGCTACAAACCAAGGTTAAGCTTTATTAAGCAGCTGTCTGGATGTTTCTGTTCTCTGCTTTGAATGTATCTTTTTGAAATACCCGTAACAAGCCCCATTTCTGAGCTGCCCCATTTCTGTCGAAGGCGTCATCGTGCTCCCTGCTCACAACCTGGGCTTCGGGCTTCCTTCCCCTTCCCTCCCCTTCCTGCTTCCAACTGCTCAGCCGTTGACGCGCCCCTGACGTGGAGGAGACGGGAGCAAGGACGCATTGCCGTCCTCCTCCATGCCAGACCCTGGGCATCCTCTACCGCCATTCAAGCCTCCCCACCAGCAGGGACCAGCTCCTCTGTGACCGACACTCACCGTGACGTCGATTCCTCCCATCCGTCGGTGGGATTCAAGTGATCTTCCTAGCTGGGGGCTGTGGAAACGGAGTCACAGAGTGGCCAGTGACTTGTCCAAGAGCTCGTAGCCATAAGTGTGGGAACCAGAGGTGAGCTTGGATCCTTCTGGCTCCAAAGTCCACACCGCTATCACCTCCCTGCCCTGCTCAGTTGTGACGGTAGCCGGTCTTGTCCTAACAGGTCTGCTGGCCTCCGCTCGCTCACTCCAGCCAAATCAGATGAGTGCACCCCGTTCTGGGCACACGGGAAACACTCGATGGCCGCAGCCGGGTCGTGCAGAGGCGGCACCACGTGGAGCCAGGCCAGCGGCTCTGGCCGAACCCTGGCTCCTCCGCTTCCTTGTGGAGTGAGCTTAGGCAAGAAACTTCACCTCTCTGTGCCTTTATGTCCTTGCACGTAAAATGGAGCAGAAATGGGAGCTGCCTCATGGAACTGTCAAGAGGCATAAACGAGGCGACATATGCAAAGTGCTTAGCACCATGCCTGGCACACGCTAAAAAACGGGACCGGTCATCACTGCAGTTTCCAGAAGAATCTGCCTTGTGCATGTCTACCTCACAGTATCCAAACCCTCTGCTGCCCCCTGTCCAGACTCCTGCTTCTGGCGTTGGGGCCCCTGCAAGGCTGTGACTCCCCCTCTGTCCTCCCTAATCCCCACCGCCTCCCCAACGAACCTTCCACTCGAATCAACCTTATTGGCTCCTTGTCCCCAGTTCTTTCTGACTCTGCCTGTTTGCACGGGACATCTCGCACCTGTCGTGGGAGGCTTCGTCTTACACCCATTCAGCATGTACAGCTCGTACAGAGCGTCTGCCGTGTGCGGGGCCCTGTGTGGCGCCTGAGATACAGTGGTGACAAAACAAGCAAAGGCTCCTGCCCTCGGGGCACCTATAGGGAGTGGAGAAATGGACGATGAAGAAATGGATATATAAGTGCAATGGTGGCTGGTGCCATGAAGGGAGAATTCAAGTTCGGGGTCAGTCGAGAAGATAACAGAAAGCACCTACTTAAGCAGTGGCCAGGGAGGGCTCTCTGGGGACAGAACATTTCGGCTGAGGCATGAAATATGAGAAGGGACTGGCCTAGGAAAGAGTGTGAGGAAGAGTCTTTCAGGGGAAGGGAGCAGCATGTGCAAAGGCCCTGTGGCTGGAGGGAGCAGGGCCCATTCGGTAGAGTGCAAAAAGGCCAGTGGCTTGGAACATAGCTGGAAGGCAGAGGTCAGGATGAGGAGGAGGGAGAGATACAAGGTAAAGCAGAAGAGGGAGGGGACAGCCAGATCAGGCAGAGCCTCACAGGCAGGGAACGGAGGCCCAGCACCTCCTTGAAGCTTCCCAGACTTCTTTAGTCTTTGATTTCCTCTGCCAGCTTCTTCTCGGTCTTGCTTTTCCCATCACTTAGCCAGGATCAGACACCGTGTGTATTTAAGTCTCCAGAGTCAAGAATGCAGGGGGAATGGCCTCCTTTGGCGGGCACTGCTCCAGACCACCCTGAAGTCCTGGTTCTCCGGTTCTGGCTGGAGAGGAGGAGGAGGAGGAGGAAGAGGAGGAGGAGGTTGGTACAACACTGACCTGGTCTCGCACTGCTCTGGCTCTAATCCTCCCAAGGGAACACCCAGCGCGAGCACTGGGCCGCCTCCACTTATTTGGGTTCTTTGAGTACTGCTGAATAAAGCCCTTATCAGGGTGGGGATCTCTGTTTTCCAAAATTGATCTGACCCTTCGGACAGGATGTCAGCCTCTCACGCCATTGGGCAGCGCTGAACTCTGGAGTGCCCCGGGGCATGTGAGCGGGACAAGGAGCCTGCGAGAGGCTGGTGCAGACCTCGCCATCCCCACGGGAACTGAATAAAACCATTGTTGGGAAGGGAAGAGAGAAAATAGCCCCGACAAGATGTTTTTTGTCCTCGGTGACCTGTCTGTGTTTGGGGAGGGGCTGGCATGGTGCAGAGGAGTGGAAATGGGAATGGCCTTTGAAAGCCGTTGGAACAGCTTGGACGCAGGGAGGGTGACGGGACAAAGACAGGCGACAGGGGTGGCAGCGGAGCAGCCCCACCGTTCCTCACCGTCCGACCCTGGGCAAACAGCTGCCTCCTCGCACACGGTGTGGGGGAGGCAAAGGACGCTAACTTACACAGAGCGCTTGGTCCCATTCCTGACATGACGCTCGACAAATGTCGTCAGCATTAGCCTGGAGGTAACATGTCGCGTGCAATACCGTGGCACCCACTTTCGCTTCCTGAGCTCTAACAACTGACTTTAGAAACCTAACGAATGTCTCCACATTCTACCGGTTCTCCCTTTGAAAAGCTGTAGGCCTGACCTCTACGAATTCAAACACCAGCTCATAAGGACATGTGTCCAAAATATTTAGCGAAGTCTCACTAAGTAAGAGGAGGGGAGAGAGAGAGGATGTGTAACACAAATGTCCATTAATAGAAAAATAACCGAAGAATGGCAGCTCGTGTACATGCGTAGATCATGCAGCTGTTAAAAAACTACTGGGGCAGGACTGGAGTTATTGCCATGGGAGGAGGGGTGCATGTGGTGCGATATTAAACGATAACAGCAATTTTTGAAAAGGTTCCCTGGGCTGGGGAAGGAGAATGGACAAGGATATAAGAAAAGTCTGCAGCAAAAATAGAAAAACACTTAATGGCATCATATTAAGTGAGAAGATAGATGTAAAATTGTATCTCTAATATTATTATAGAATGTCCTGGGGTGCTTTGTTGGACGTATAAATGAGGATTATAAAGTAATATGAACCAATACAAGCACTGATTTGATTAGATGATGAGATAGTAGATAATTCTCATCTTGAATTTCTATGGTCATTTTAATACTATTATTTCAATAAAGAAGTGTCGCTTTAAAAACAAAAAAAGAAAAAGGAAAAACTCCTGGGAGTGCCCTCAGTTCTTCTACCGTCCCCTTCCCAGTCAAGGCCCAACCAGGGGCGCTTAGAGTTTGTTATAATCCATCCCAAATTGGTCTCTGGCCTTTCAGTCTCCCCCGGTACAAATCCATCCTGCCCCCGGCCGGCAGGTCACTCTCCTGCTCCGGGACCATCCTACTGCCCAATGGTCCATCCAAGCAACCTAAACTGCTCCCTTTGGCTTTGAAGGCCCCCACTAATCTGGCCCCAAATCAGCTCTTCCTTCTCTTCA
>CAUYSK010086896.1:0-11393 GCA_963575035.1 Avahi laniger | reverse complement strand
TGGGAACATAATAAATAATGAAGAACAAAATTATTCTTCCCTTTGGAAGGATGGGTTCTTTTCACCAGAACTAGATTGTAGACCCCAGTCATTGTCTGCCAGCTGAGTAGCAACCAGGGGTCTGGTGGAAAGCACCTCCCTCACACAATTCTTAGCACCCTTTTATTAACTCAGTCATTCTCACTATCACATTTTAAAATTGAAAGGGAACAATTTTAGTGTTGGAAAGTGAATTATGTTTCAAGTGCCCCAATAAATCCTGACTCTGAACTTTATTCAGAACTTTTCTTCCTTATTGTTTTTATCTCTCTCCCTAAAAAAAAAAAAAAAGGCAGTTTTGATGCTTATTCATCACTGATCTATTCCTCATTGTGCAGGTTTCTTATTTTCTCATGCTTTGATACAGTACTAAAATTTTTTTAAAAGTCCTCTTATTTATAGTTCATGCAAAACTAAATAGCAATTATTAAACTGGATAAAAGGAACCAATTATACTTAACAACATGAATAAATATATCTTAGAATTCTACAAAGAAATATTTTTATTTCTCAGCTACAAGACTGTCTTCTTAAGGAAAAGCTTCATTGCTTACAGACTGCAGAAATGAAGATCCTGCCAAACTAGGTTTATCTAATACCACAAAAAGCACGTCAAATGGAGAGAGATTACCAACAGGAAATACATAAGGTGTATCTGGTGAGGGGAACAGAAGTGGGGCCTTCCCCATCTGTTCATATTATAGCAAAGGTGGCCTAATTTCCACAGGAAAAAGTCAAGACACTTAGTTTGAGGATCTCTTACTCTCCAACTTACTAAATGCTGTAGCAGGTAGCGGAGGCAACAGTGGAGATGAGAGTCAGTCACTATCTCCCCTCTCCTTCCCTCCATGTGCTGATAGCCCAGCTCCCTTTTTAAACAGGGTCCTTCTCTTCAGCCTGCCAGCAGGGAGGAGCCTCTGCCCTACCTCCCCTCCATTAGTAATCAGTGATATGGCTAAATAGGAAGTAATCTAAAGGCCCCTAAAGCAGGCACAAAATCATAGAGGAGTTTTTTCTAATAGGTCTTTAAGTAACATCTGGAGGAAAAAAGAACTGCAGCTCTATTGTTTAATCACCTTCAGTTCCGAAAAAGGACCTAGACAGCTAAAACTTCATAGCCATATCATCATACTCCAGAAACGTAAAGTGCAGCTCACAATGAATTTACCATTATTCTACTAGAGATGATGATGATTAAAAATAAGTTACACTTTTTAACAAAAAACACTACTCAGGTTCCACTGTGTTTACATATCCATTATACAGTGAATATATAAATATACATATTTGATTGGAATGGTACTGTCCTCTCTCCTTTGATCCCACTCAACACTTAGCTAAAGCAGAAGTGAGTCTCTTAATGTCGATGCTATTTGATGTTTAATTCAGCATTACACCAATTATTATGTTTCTAAACAGATGTGGTACAACATATACATCTTTTATTTTTAGGGGTAAGTTAGGATGCAGAAAGTCCCCATATGTAGGAGTTATATAACTTAAGTTATACTTTTAAAAACCTGTCAAAGTACTACAGACATAATCTCATATAGTTGCAGTTTCCTCCATTTGTATTCTATGGAGATGGAAAAATGCGGTGGTTAACACAAGGGCATTTGCCAGTAACATTTATCTGTGAATCTTAGTAGCTGTATGACCTTAGTTAATTTACTTAATGCAGCAAGTACACAGACCTTAGGGTCTCCACCCCACCCCACTCCCAGTGTTATTGTTTTATATAATTCCCTTGCCTTGAGAGTGGGCAGGACCTGTGATTTGCTTTTAACCTGGAATATGGCGAAGGTGATAGGATGTTAACTCTTGTGATAGGTACGTTACATGGCAAATTTCATGGGATGTCATCCTGTAGTTATATTCCATTATTTAAGATTCTGTTTTAGCAGACTGATGCTAGAGGCCCTTCTGTGAACTTGATGCAGTAAGTGGCCATATTGGAGAAGTTTACATGGCAAGAAATTACAGGTGGCCTCTAGGATTTGAGATGACCTCACGTCAAAAGCTAGACAAAAGGTGAGGCCCTCAGTCATACAGTCAAAAGGAACTGAATTCTGCCAACAATGGGAATGATCAAGGAAAAAGGTTCTTCCCCAGTCAAACCTCCAAATGAAAACATAGCCTGTCCAACAACTTGACTATAGCCTTGTGAGGCCCTGGGCAGAGGACTCTGCTAAGGCCAAGTCCTGACCCAGGAAAACTATGATATAATAAATATAGGTTGTGTTAAGCTGCTAAATTTGTGGTAATTTATTATACATTTCTCTAATCCTCAGATTCCTTACATGTAAAATAAAAATGATAGAACCTCCCAGAGTAGTTGTGAGCATTTAAATGGGATACTGTTTTCAATACACACAGCCCAAAACCCAGTTCATGGAAAAGATGGTAGTAACATTGTTATAGTACAGTACTACACTGGAAAGTTAAATCTCAGAAGAGTAAATATAATTGCTTTATAAAAAGGTGAGTTTTATTAATGTTAATTATGAAGTTACAATCAAATAGAGTACTGATTAATCCAGACAAAATTTAATTTTATTACATCTAAGTTTTGGAACAGTCCTAAGCAAAACTGAGAAATATATTAGCCTCGAACACCTTCACCTTATCCTTGCCGGCCCTCTCTTCCTCCTTCCCACAATCTCTCAACTCTAAGCCACTCAGTTTCTCTTAGTAGCTGTGTATGTTGAAGATCAGGGAATCATTTTCAAGTAGAGAATCTTTTTTATTCTATGAGGTTGTTAAAATTTATTTTTAAATTCAGTAATTTCTTATAATTGCTTGAGCCACACCAGAAACACAATTGTCTCTTCTGCCAGAATATAAGAATTGTTGCATGTTTTCACAAGGAGTTAAATTAAAATTACAGGGAAATATTTATAAGGATGTAAACACTTCCATAATATATAACAATTTCAAAATAGACTTCATACATTTTGTATAGAAAAATTTTGCCGAAAAAGCATTCATGTTCCTTAATAGCAATTTGAACTATCTTGTTTACTGCCTTAATTTCTGAAACTGAGCTTTATTTATTACTTTCATTTTGATTTCAGATTTTAATTACCAATAAAAAGCAAGTACCAACACTGAATAGATTATTACTTCTGTGGTATTTTTAAAGTTACAATAGTTAGTGGCCTCATTCCAAAAATTCTATAAACCATTTTTATAAGCGAATGCTATCATAAAGAAATTTGGATAGAAACTCTGTTAATAGTGGGGAAATGAAAAGCAAAGGGTGACTAGCACTTTAAGTGTGTCAGGTACAAATCAACATCATTAACTAAAAACTAAAATTTCATCCATCCCTCGATTTCATTATAAGAAGAATCAGCAGTAAAAAGATAAAAGATTCCATTTATATCCTGTCAGTTCAAATACGTGAATGGAAAATGTTTAAACATTAGCAGCATAGAAGCTGATGTGAAACAATTCTGTGGTCTTCGTTGGTCTCAGTTGATTCACATGTAGCAAAGAGGATGTTTTCCAATATAACCATTTAAATAGGACCCACTGAAATTGATATTTTGACTGATAAATTAATCAGGAATTTCAAGAACCAAGTAGACTATACAGCCCATTCTAAGAGGTGGATTTTGTATTTTGTAGTGAAAAAGATATTAATGTTCTAGAGATGAGGAAACAGATGGACATAGGACATTTATCCAGTGGATTATATGACTGTCCTTTGCTTGTGAGTTCACATAAATTTCTATACCTGTGAAAGCTTAAAAAACCCTAAGAGTTTATAATAAATCAAACTAATGTTAGTTGATCTTTTGCTAAACTGGAGAATTGGAGTTTTGCCTGTTTTTTCTTTTTATATACATTCCATAATCAGAATTCCTAGCTGATCTGACAGAAAAATGATCAATAGCTCCAAATCACCCCAAATGCCTTTTACAACTTTTATTTACCCTACATTCTGATTTATTTACCTCATTATCAACTGGAATGCTAATGAAGTACAATAGTTGGCTATTAGTGATATTTTAGTCACTAACTAATTATAAATTTGATCAAACCACTTAGTCTCTTTGACCCTTTGTTTGTCTCTAGTAAAAGAGAGGAACCGTTTTCTTTACACTTTTCCTTTGTTTGGACACTCAGAAGCAATAACTTATCTGAAAGCACATTGAAAACAGTAAGGCACTATACAAATCCAACATAAAATTACCATAAATATTAATGTTATCAATTCTGGCCCACAAATAGCTCATTGAGTATCATTTTGCTAAGTAATAAGCTGAAATTTAATAACATCTATTATCAATGAGATTTCCTGTGCATTCAAGATGTCACCATTTAGCTGCTTTTAATATTGAGTATATTTTGGTTATCTAATAATGGCTATAAATTAGTCTTAATCCATTCACACTATCAAAAATAGTCCCCAAAGTATAGCATGCATTTAAAGAGAAATAACCACAGAAATAAGAGAACTCTTTGCACATTCAAAAGACAACATTAGTCTCTTTCACAGTAAAGTACTGCAGCCAGATGCAGGCTGTAAAACAAGGGAAGCTGGTGACATAAATATATTTTTTAAATGAAATTGTATATTATTGTATGTATTTTAATATAAAGTGTGTTTAAAGGTCTTTTAGCCAAACCACAAGGGTGTGTAACTTACAGGACAACATTATGATGGGAAATGTATGTGCGGTGAGTTTTCCTATTTCCATCACACCTGTTCTCAAGTAGCTCAGCACAATCACAGAGTTCACAATCACATAGCTTCTATAAGGTGTAGATTTACATAAATGGGAAAAGATATCAGATGCAGCAATAGGATCAACTCCTTTTCTAGCTACACACCCGTCAGTCATCCAAGAAACAAGGACATAACTTTGTTTGACAATATGATGAAGGCTCACCCCTTAAAATACTGATAGTTTTTCTCTAAAATATAAAGGCATAAAATAATCCTTAATTTCTACTTTTTTTCCATTTTGTGTCATTCAGTTAGTACAAAACAATATTTTCTCTAGGTGACTATTTTAAAATAATACATTGTTTTCTTGGTTGTCTATCATCTCATTTAATTTGCATGGAAGTGCTACATAAGCTTTCCTCGAATTACTCTAAGCTAACTTTGCCTAGTTCTGCTTATTTCTATGCAGTCTCAAATTTATAACCTAATAATATTGAAGTGCACCTAACTCACTCATATTTGGGGAAATATGCACAATAAAAAGATCTTTCAGAAGAATCTATGCATTACAAGGGCATAATGGTATTCTTTAGTGGAGAAGAGACATTATATAGCAGCAGATATATTAATAAATTCTATTACAAGACACAAAAAAGGTGACAGAACTCTAGACAAAGAAGGCATTTCTTGATGAAAAGAATCTATATTCGCTATCAGATAATTATTTCCTGATTTTAAAAAAAGTCATGGGGGAAAATAGTGTTGAAAAATAAAGCATTTGAAAGACAGTGACCAAAAAAAATAGAGAAAAATGTAGATCATGCATTAAGTGAGGCATGAAAGAAGGATTTCAAATTCCAGATGTGGATAAACATTGAGTTACATCACTCAATGTGCATGGCTTTTTGGACTGGGAATAGTATGCATGCACATAGACACACACTTGGTGGGACATCAAAACCTGGGTAATGGCAACATTAATTAGAAAGGGTTAGAATCTGAGCAGAGGTAGACAAACAATTCATTTATTCAAGTCAAACTTAAATAGTTTAATTCCCATGAATTCCAACAGTCTTAATAGGGAAAAAACAGAACCACAGTAATTCCCATTGGACTTATTTTATCAACAATCAAAAGAACCAGAATAATCAAAGAAAACAGAGGATTTATGCTTACATGAATGGAGGACTGATACTTGTCCATTACGTAATTACCAATACTCACCCTCTTTAGTGTATATACCTAGCCTATTACTTGAACCTTTGGGAAAATAGCTTATAGATTTTTTTTATTATGTAATTGTGGCAGTTTGGATAAACTGTTTTTCATCTCAGCTATCCACCTCAGTTTGCTGATGTAAACAAACAGTTGCAAATCCTTCTCATTAAGTCATGCATATATAGTCACAACAACAAGGAAATGGCATTGTAGAAATGAACACAAAGCAGTAGAAGTAGCTCTAATTTATCACACATCATTATCATCATCTTATGCGGTACTGAGCTGGGCACTTGATTTAAATAGACATGGTCTCTGCAGCCTAGGAATTTATGAGCTAAAACATCAACAACATGTTCTCCTTCCTTTCCAAGAGAATTTGCCCTGTGGGCTTTGTAATTAAATCCAAGTAGAGCTCTAAGATAAACTGGTCATTAGCTTTATTTCATTTCACTTTTCTTCTTTTTGACTCTTGCCCTCTATCACTCCATAATTTAAAGAGACTTTGGGAAAAAGAAGGCTTAGAGAGGGAATCAAAATGGCAAAATATTTTCAAACATGCAATAACATGAAATAATAGAAGATGAAATTAGACTAGGAAAAAAATGACATATTGATAATGTGGAAAAGGATAAAAGTCTCTTTCATAAACCGAACTAGCATTCAAGTAAACAGGAAGTAAGAGATCTTATCTAGGTGAACAATGATAATCAAAATGTATAAATTATAGCCAAAAATAAAGAGGAATAAAGAATATTAAAAAAAAAAAACAGAGGTTGGGAGCTGCTTAAACAAACTAAATTTTCCTAAATATAATTATGGTTCTAGTAACCCACCAAAATAGATCAAATTAGACAAATAATTAAGTAACTCAAACCTATGTTATCTAGATAACTAAAATCAGAAATCTTTCAACATTTGTACATAAAGGTACAATATTGAGTAGCATAAAAGTGTTGAACGATGACATTCTAAGAGGCAGAGCAAGTTCCATGATGACAGACGAGTTAAGGCTGAGTGGTGCTAGCCACATTTGACCCTAATCAATTTCATGGTTCAATTTCATGACTGATACATATTTTATAGGTAAAGATGCCAGGCTTACTGAAATTCTATAGTGTCTTTAATTTCTCATTTTGCTTTGCTTTTTACAGCCCAGTCCTCCCTTATAAGAATGTTAAAACAACCTCTCTGTTAATTAATATGTTGTCTTGGAATGTCTAGATAACCAACCACATCTTTAAAATGATAAGAAAAACAATGTAGTCCTGATATTGGATTTCATTTGATTTCATCACATTTAATGCCATTCTACTGTAAGTTTATATAGCGAATATTTTTTTTTTCAAATTAACCCAGTGAGACTTCAACAAAAGGTCAATGTCACTTTAATTTCAACTTTAATAGTTACGACAAATATCTATTTAATATCTACTGGGTTCCAGCCACCGGGAGCAAAATTCTTCAACTAGTTGCTCAATAAGGATAACATATGGAGAATCTTAAAGAGTCAGGGCCAGTATGAATTAGTTTTTTAGATGAAAGTGCTACCTACATTCCAGTTATCTGTTTATTATTTGGCTAGTGGTCTGGGGGCAAGGTTCAGCCCTTATCATTATGAAGCACTTAAGTATTGCATCACAGCTGGTATGTAAAATAAAGATTGGAAAAAGCCAAGTAAATATTGATTTGAGCATCTGCCTTAGGGCTCAAAAAATTCACAATGAAATCAATTTATTCATCCTTAGCTGAATTAGAAAAGATACTACTATTTTCATTTAATTTCCAACTTAGAAATATCAAAATGAAAAATATTAAATGTCAATAAAAACATTATTTTAAACATCCTTTAATGAAACTATCTGAGCAAATAATTTCTATGTAAACTTTTCTCCTGAAACCTTTCTCTACATAACACGATACAGAAGACTGAAAATCATATATAAAAGCATTTATGAAATGGGAACAGATTGCAATAGGTGAATATTTTCTTCTAAAGTTAGGTGGTTCAGAAAAGGGTGGTTCAGAAAAGGGTGATAAGCTCCCATAAAGAGTAGACATAGGGTCATGATGCTCCCACCTTAAGGTGACATATTCCCATTCTGTCACAACAACCTTCTGATGCCCTGAAGAGGTGAGGAGACAAGGAACTACAATTGTCACAAACATGACAGACCACGTAAACATGATAATTCATAGGTTCTGCTATGTAATTGTAAAAGAAAATTCATAGCTCCATTATGTGACTGCATAAACATCGGCACATTTTGATATAATGAACATCAACAACAAAGAAAAGCTATGAGCTCCATCTTGCGAATAGCATCCTTCCATCCTGAAGCCTGGGGAGGGGGTAGACAGGGGCATAAGATCTGAGCAGGGGTATCGTAGAGCCCTCCCGTAACCCTGCTATTTCAAAGAGGTCACCCAAGAGCCTTTGTTTCCATCAGCCCCTAAGTCAATCCCTCCATTATTAATTCTCTTGGCAAGAGAAAAGAAATGGGGCAACTTTTGCCATTTTAATGAAGTTTAAAGGTATTCCCCATTCAGTCACTTTAGTACTTGGTCTTGTTTGTTTAAAGAAAATATTTTAGTTCTGGAATATTTTACCTTAGGCAAAGAATCACTAACTAAGTTAATTCCTGAGCCTCAACAGCAGCTCCCTCCTGCCCCTCCAATTCCTCCCAACATCGATGACGACGATGATGATGGAGACACTGGAAATCGTCAGCATGTGGGAGGCCCTTTCTATTTCCTCTTATCTTCATCCTTACAATTGTCAAGTGCAAATTCGAGATATAAGGAAGTAAAAGAATTTCCTTCTCAATAGGAGCATGGTGACACATTCATCTAAAGTAATACTGCTCCAAGGCTGCGAACTAGAACGGGCTCAACTCAGAGCAATGATTGTCTAAAATGTCCCTAGTGAACAGTGTGAAGGAAGAGTCCTTCTCTCTACAGCCACATCAGGGTACCAGAGCAAAGCCTTATCTTTCATAAGACTCCCCAGATGTCAACTTTGTAAGTGCCTACTCCCGAGAGCTGTTCTGCTGGAGGGAAGAGTGATCTCAGGCACTTCACAGCCAGCTCAGCACAGGGAGCTGGAGGATGCTGCCACGGGAAGCTGGTATTTACAGCTCAGCCTTGCCAGCACCAATGAGGAACGATGCTGGAGCAGATGTTGGTTTTCTAGTGTTTTTACACTCCTTTAGGAAGAAAGATTTCTTGTTCCTCTTCCAAATTTCTATCACATTTGGCTGTTTATTAGCTATTGCTACATACTCTGTTAAGTAGCCAAGATCGTCATGGCGACAGCCATTTATTTACAATCTGAGTTAAAATGAATTAACTTGAGTCAATTATCAGCAATATATCTTAATTTAGATACTATATAAACTTTGACAAAGATGGGCCATTCTTAGCACAACTTTTTATTTCCTCCAGAGAACAAGAACAACTGATACACAAGAGATAAGAGAAACATTGTGAATCACTTTCCAAATGAGGGGGGGAAAGAAACAGAACGTAAAATGCAGGCTTTTTTTGTGTTGCCTGTTGGTACTCTCTTTGTAAGTTAAATTCTTGGGGAAAAAACATCTACTTTCTTATAGTAGCTTAGCGCTAAACGATCCTCTAATCCTCTAAGAGAATGAAAGTCAAACCACTCTCAGCAAATAGTTTAAAACCAGAGAATGATTTGGACACATGGACAATCTCATGGATCAGCTTTCGCAGTTTCTTGCAGTGGCATAAGAATATTTCACTGAAAATATAAAATACAGGCCCCTCCAACATCAATAATTTATGAAAATAAAATATTTTATAAATATTCCTTTATAATGACAAGATACCCTTTGAAGCAGAAATTTTGTGAGAAAAAAAGGAAAAATATTAATCACTCTATCTGAATATAATATCAAGAATTGTCCTCCATAAAAGGCACATCTTTAGATACTTCCCCACTCCTCTGAGGAATCAAGGGTTCACAAACACTTTTTTATTTTGCAGCTATAGTTTGAAAAATACAAACAAACCAAGAATTTTGTACTCAAATAACTCCTGATCATCCTGAAATCAATATTGTCAGAGAAGTTACAAAAAAAAAAAATCCATCATAATCACCGAGTGTCTGTTTATTCTCCTCCACGTATCACAGAGATATAGGGTTTTTAAAAAAGATACTCCATTTGCTCTAAAAAAATCATTCTGTAGGTGACATTACTATCACCACAATCAAAGTTATCGTTTATGCTCTAAGATGCAATAATCCATAGAAATAAAATTACCATGAGATGTGAGGGTAAAGAACTTGGGTTTTATGTTGCTTTCCACTGTTAAAAACAGCCCGTGCTATTAGTTTTTCTCTGAGCATTTGGGGATATGATCTGTAATGTTACCTCAAGAACATACAGTAAGCCCTTACTTTATTTAAGCAAAATAATCAAAGTGGAATCATTGCTGTCACATTCTCTGCTCAATAATTGGTATTCGTGTTTCAATTGCCATTTCTATAAGATAATTTAAAGATAAATCAGAGTACATAATGCATAGCCTTCACCATCTCTCTTCTTGGTGATCTTTCTTCCAAGGATATTCTTTGGAACAAAACAAACAAAAAACTAAAACCTAAATCAGTTTCTTTTATACGTCACCAATACTAACATAATTCAAATTCTCACCACACTTCCCCTTACCCTAGGTTTACCTCGTTCTGCGTTAATGTTCTAATCCTTACTTTATTACAGCAGAATAAACAAATTAATCATGACCCGTTGACCCTCAACCAGAGGAAGGCCTCGTATGGTGTAAGTATTAAGTACCCTGCTATTGGTTAAGATATTTGGCAACAGGAAGTCATTTAAGAATATCTAAGCCATTATTATTTTTCAAGATTTAAAAAAGCAAAAATGTCAATGATTACAAAATTCTACTTTTACACTGCAAAATTATACTTTACTTTTTATCCCACGTTGCAAAGCATTTTACACACAACTGTGCCAGTGACTCTCTTTCAACTCCAAACCCATTTGTCTATATTGTACTCTGCTTTGTGATGCTATGCCTGGGACTCTCAACACCATGCTTCTGCTCCATGTTAGGCTTTTTTTTTTTTTTTTATATTATTATTCCAAGGTATTGTGAGGGTACAAACATTCTAGTTACACTTTATGTCTTTGTCTCACCCAAATGCAGGTTAAAGGCGTGCCCTTCCCTCCCTTTAGTGCTCCCCGTGTCCTTTAGTTGTAGATTCGCCCCCATCCCCCTAATCCCTGGAGAGTATTTCTGCCATGTGATCACCCTCCATGTTAGGCTTTTTCAGCAGAGGGCCCTACATGGAAACTGAAAAGGCTGGAGAAGAAAGAAGAAACATTGTCTTCCTACTAGCTGTCTGCTGTTCCTAAGAGCATCACTCAGCTGTTTTCTTTACACTAGGAGCAGCTGTCCCTTCCTGTAGCAGCAG
>CAUYSK010086895.1:0-51395 GCA_963575035.1 Avahi laniger | reverse complement strand
TTTTTTTTTTTTTTTTGAGACAGAGTCTCACTCTTTTGCCCGGGCTAGAGTGAGTGCCGTGGCATCAGCCTAGCTCACAGCAACCTCAAACTCCTGGGCTCAAGCGATCCTCCTGCCTCAGCCTCCCGAGTAGCTGGGACTACAGGCATGTGCCACCATGCCTGGCTAATTTTTCCTATATATTTTTAGTTGTCCAATTAATTTCTTTCTAATTTTAGTAGAGACGGAGTCTTGCTCCTGCTCAGGCTGGTTTCGAACTCCTGAGCCCAAACAATCCGCCCGCCTCGGCCTCCCAGAGTGCTAGGATTACAGGCGTGAGCCACCACGCCCGGCCTACATTTCATTTTTATTGTTTATTCTTTAAATGGTGGTAAAATATATGTAACATAAAATTTACCATTTTAACCATTTTAAGTGTACAGTTCTGTGGCATTAAGTACATTCTCACTATGGTGGTGCCATCACTACCATCTGTCCCCATAACTCACAAAACCGGAACTCTGTACCCAGGAAACACTAACTCCCAGTTGTCCCCTCCTGCAGCCCCTGGAAACCACCAAGTACTTTCTGTCTCTATGAATTTCACACCTCTAGGTACTTCACGTAAGTGGAATCAGGCACTATTTATTCTGTTGCGACTGGCTTGTTTCACTTGGTGTAATGAGCTCAAGGTTCATCCATGTTGTTATAAGTATCAGAATTCCCTTTCTTTTAAAAGTTCAATAATATTTCTTCGTGTGTGTATATCACACACAGTTTACATTTTATACACTTACTGTATAATTTTATACAGCAGAGATTATGTCCCCATTTTCAGGTAAGGAAACTGAGATTTAGAAGGGAAGTGGCTTTCCCTAAAGGCAGAACCGGGACTAGAACCCGCATCCCATGTTGTTTCTCTCTTCACTCCTTACTTCATTCCAAGGCCTACCAGGCGCAGGCCTCCCACTCATCTGTGATTGAGATCCTCAGGTGGCTTGTGGTGGCGGCTGGGGGGGACTGCCCATGGCCCTCGTCATACAGGTCATCATAAGCTAGACTTAGCTACAGGAGACGGAGACTGAGACAGGGACTCAGATCCCATACGGACCTCCTCGGACAGAACAAGGGGAGCCCGTGGCTGTAGGTGAGGAGGGGCTTGTTAGGTAGAGTCTTTGAGCCCTGACAGGAGGCAGTGAGACCTGGCTCTGACCTTAGGGTCAGGAGCCTCGGAAGGAGGAGGGATGACCCGTGGGGGATTTCTAGCATGGGTCAGCAAGGGGCCCAGACAGAGAGGGTTTTGTCGGACTTGGGCAAGAGGTTCCCTATGCATTTGCCGGACGGGCTAGCAAGATGCTCACTTGCATTCCTATGAAGCAGTGTCCAGATAGAACTTCAAAGGTGGGTGGGAGTGGGAGGGGGAGACACACAAGGGTAGAGTGCCTTTGCCGAGCCCGGCACAATTAGGTCCAGGCATGCGTGAGGGTGGACTCAGGTATGAACCTGTGTGTTAGAAAGTGTGACGCCACGTGCAGGGTCATGTACAAAGAGGCAGGGAGTCCCAAGTCACCTCGGCCACTGGGTGAGGACTCCTTGTGTCCCCCCTCAGTCCCCTCCCAGTCCCTGCGGACGGGAGGCAGCAAGAGGACAGATCACATCACGTCAGAACCTGGCCTGGCCTGGCTCCTGGCATCCTCTGGCCCAGCTTGCCCTGATGGGGCCGTCACAGAAGCCCCCTGGATGTTGCCTGGTGCCTCGTTAACGGCATTGCTGAGCTAATTAATTTGATCTTTCTCCTCTCCTTAGTCTCTCAGCTCTGAGCTGTCACCTCGGTCACTCCCAGCCTGGGGCTGGGTTAGCCCGGGGTGGCTCCAGCACAGAGGATCCTGCAGAGCTTGATGTCGGTCTCATGACACAAATTCAGAAAGACCGACCAGACCTCCCTTTGGGGACGTGCTTGTTTCCTAGGGTGCTGTAACGAAGCACCACAAACAGGGTGGCTTAAAAAACAAATCTGTTGCTTTGCCGCTCTGGAGGATGGAAGTCCGAGATCAAGGTGTTGGCAGGTGCGGTTCCCTCTGAGGGCTCTGGGGAAGAATCTGTTCCTTGCCTCTCCATGGCTTCTGGCCGATGGCTGGCGATCTTCGGTATTCCTTGGCTCGGAGCTGCATCACTCCGTCTCTGCCTTTATCTCCGTGTGGCATTCTCCCTACGTGTGTGTGTCTGTGTCCAAATTTCCCCTTTTTATGAGGACAGCAGTCATAATGGATTAGGGCCTACCCTAATGATCTCATTTTAACTTAAGCGCCTCTGTAAAGACCCTATTGCTGGTTAAGGCCACACTGGAAATAGGGTCGTTATAGGGTACCAGAGGCTTGGAATCCAACATTTCTCTTTGGGGAGACACAATTCAACACAAAATGGGGAAATCTTTTGCCCTTCACAACCCTCCTCTGAATACCATGTGTCTTTAGGGAATTCATAAGCCTTTGTGTCCAGAATGGTATGAACTAGAACTCAGAAAGAACTTCCTAATAGGAGGTCGTGATAGTCGTGTCTGTGGCTGGGGGGAAGAGAAAGGAGAGGAGGCAGGAGAGAGGAAAAAGCAGGAACTAGAGAAGGAAAGGGAATGGTGGAGAAAAATCACATTTAAACTCATTTTAATTTTTTTGTTTAGAGACAGGTTCTCACTCTGTCACCCTGGGTAGAGTGCAGTGGCATCATCATAGCTCACTGTAGCCTCCAACTCCTGGGCTCAAGTGATCCTCCCACCTCAGCCTCCCAAAATGCTGGGATTACAGGTGTGAGCCACTGTGCCTGGCCTCATTTTCAAGACAATGACTATAAGAAAGGAAACCATAGCAAAGTCTAAGAACATGGATTTAATCTCTTCAATGGATGCAACTATAGGTTTGGACAGAGAATACGGTTTATATTAAAGAACCTTTCCTCTCACAGTCAAAATGTTGAGTGAAAGAAGTTTCACATGCAAAAGAACATATCTAGCTGGGCATAGGAGCTCACCTGTGATCCTAGTAATTTGGGAGGCTGAGGCAGGAGGATTGCTTGAGGCCAGGAGTTCGAGACTAGCCTTAGCCAGACCTGGCAATAGCCAGACCCTGTCTCTACAAAAAGTAAAAAAAAAAAATTAGTCAGATGTGGTGTTGTGTGCCTGTGGTCCCAGTTACTCGGGAGGCCAAGGCAGGAGGATGGCTTGAGCCCAGGCGTCGAGGTTGCAGTGAACTATGATGATGCCACTGCACTCCAGCCCAGGCAACAGAGCAAGACTCTGTCTCAAAAACAAAAAAAAATCATATAATTATTCCATCTACATGAGAGTGAAGACTAGAAAAACAAATCTAAGGTGATAGAAGTCAGAAGTGATTACTTTTGGGAGGTATAAATTGGGAGGGGACACAAGGGAGTCTCTAGGGTATATCGACTGGTTGGTGGTACACACATACGTGACAAGTCACAGAGTTTTATATTTAGGATGACTAAATATTGCTATAACTAAAAATTACTGTAACTAAATTATATCATAAAATCAAGCAATCAATAAAAGAACTCCTTTCCTACTTTTTTTCTCCCCACTGATCACCCCAGACCACTGTGTCCTGTCCTCAGACTGTGTCCATACTCTGTGCTTACAAATGTGAAGTAACATAGATACACAACTAACATAGGGTCCAGCACATAATAATAGTCACAAAATTCAAATTCCCTTTATGCACCTGTGCACATTATGTTCTGGGCATGCAGAAGGAGAGGTGTCCACAGATGCCCTGGGATCCCTCCCCATCTCCCAGCCATGGAACATGCTGCCGGGACCTGGGAGTAGAAGGGTCTTCAGGCTTCAGTGGAAGATTGGTTAAAAAAAAAATAATGTTCCCTATCCCCAGGAACAGAACACAGCCCAGCAGAAACCCCAAATCATAATTAAAAGATGCCCTGCAACTCTCTTGGCAGCATAAATTTTGAAGATGAAAGTAAATGATTAAAATAATTAAACACTTCAAGCTGACAAGCTGGAGCAGAATCTTGCCAGCGGACGTTTGTCAGTAATTAGCTAATTAATCCTGGCGCAGATTATAAGCCATAACAAACCAGTCAGGCTGAACAGAGCCGGCTGCTCAGAATTAGACTTTTAAAAAAGAGGAGAAGGATGGGGGGAGGAGAGGACAGATAAGAGGGAAGGAGGAAAAATAAGAAAAAGGCATTTTTGGCCACCTGGCCTTACCCTACCAGATAAGTGCAGGCCCAACCTGTAGGGGCTTCCTGGAGAGCTCGGGATCTGTGTCTAGGCTAGTGACCTAGACACGTAGAGCACTTGCTGGTCCTTCAGTTAGGATGGACACTGGGTAGAGGAGAGGAAGTGTTCTGTATCTCTGGCCCCCAAACCAGAAGGGACAGAGGGAAGGAGTCCAAGTATGAAGTGATGTCCCCAACAGGTGGGTACGACATTATTTCATTTATTATTCCATTCAGCAAGGGACCCCAATAATGACAAGGGTCCCATTTCTGTGGAAAGAAAGATCCAAGTAGGGGATCAGGGCCCAGCGAAGCAGGCTAGATCAGGGCAGGCTCTAAACCAATGCCGACTAATAGAAAAATAGCATGAGCTGCACATGTAATTAAATAAAGTAAAAAGAAACAGATGAATTTCATTTTAATGATATATTTTATGCTCTCTATATAACTGAGAAAAAAATTTAAAATAATATATTTTATTTAACCCGTTATATCCAATACTACTATTTTATCACATAATTATTATGAAAATACTTTTTCATGAGATATTTTACATTTTTTATTTTTTCTTTAACTCTGTCTTTAAATTCTGGCATGTACTTTACACTGACAGCCCATCTCGACTCAGACTAGTTATATTAATATTTCAGGTGCTCAGGAGCCACGCATGGCTAGTGACTCCTATGTCGGACAACACAGCTCCAGACGTGCAATGAAGTGAGAGAGACGGATCCTAAGCCCTGGGACAATCCGCTGCAGGGGAGGAGGCAACCAGAATGATGTGACCTCCTCATTGTCTTTCTGTCTTTGGCCATTCTTTCACCTGGCTGCTCCTCCTGGCTGTTTCCAGCCAAATCAGCCTCACCTTCAAGGCTTTTTAAAAATGAAGGGTCTGGGCAAGACAGAGAAGCTTCCAGAAGGATTGCATTTCTGCCGTGGTGTGCACACTTGGGGTAGGGCAGGGCTACTGCTGCTACACAAAAGGTTGCGCCCATGCAGCCTGGGAGTACGGTTGTGTCTGTGCTCCTGTGTGCTGCAGAGATGCTCCAGCACATAAGCACTGACCTTCAGACAGCCCCCTGCAGCTTCTCTCCTTGGGAAAGCTGTTTCCTTCATAATCATCACATCAGGAAAGAGGTGAGAGATGGCACAGTTCACTCTAGCGGAATGTTCTGTAAAGACCATCAGATGGAATGTGTCTTTTGGAAAATAATCAGGATCTTTTTGAGATGAAGATCAAGCACGTCCAGCCAGAGATCAGCCCATCTTCCAATACAATCCTGACTTAAGCTCTCTGAGGGTGTGAGTTGAATCTCTCAGAACCCGTATCAAAGCGCTGGTGAGAGCAAGGGAGGGAAAGGAAACCACCTCCGACTAGTGGCACAGACTGGTGGGTGCGGCCACTGCCGTGGGCCCCACAGCCCAGAGGAAAGTTCTGGGAGGGGAAAGGAGGCAAGAGGGAGAGGGTGGGCTTTGAGGGCCACAGCCAAAGCTAAGACTGCAGGGCAAAAAAAGCCAATTTACCTTCTAAACTCACCTCTAAAGAAACAAAACCTTCCTTCCCCTGCTCCCAAACCTTGTCCTTGTTTAGCCAAGCCTCTGTCCCCTGCCTGCAAGAAGAAGCAAGAAAGCTCATTTTTTTGTATATCAGAAATCCCACACCTGATTACAGGTCTTAGCCAGTAGCTCTGCGCTTACGATAGAATAAAGCGGCATTGCTTAGGGCTAGAGGAGGTACAAAGGGAATCTTGTGGTGGTTCAGGGTTCAGGGACATCCCTGTGAACTGTGTTGATCAGGGAGGGCCCCAAGGAGGAGGTAAACTTGAGCTGTACCTCGGAGATGGGTAGGAATCAGAGAACAGGGAGAAGGAAGGACAGCACTTTGGCAGGGAAACTTAACACAGACCCTGTCGTTCACACAGCTCTTTAGAACTTACAAAGAATGTTTCCATGTGTAACCTTATTTCATCCTCATTGGGCTGTAGGATCCCAGAGGTACCGTCTCATTTGAGAGGCAATACAGCATAGTAATTAAGAGTGCAGTTTTTGAATTTCTGGTTAAATGTGGCAGATGGAATAAATGCATTTATATCTGCTCCCTCACAAACCTCACTGAAATAAAAGTAAAGCAATGTAAAGGAGCCAATGGTGGACCACAGATGTCAACATATTTTTGGAAGATGGCAAGTGGATAGAGGAGTTGGCAGAGCTGAGATAGCTGCATACCAAGTGCTATAACAAAGGATGCCAAAGAGAAGTCAGCCAATCGGAGACCCAGGACCAGGGAAAGATTAGATACTGGAGGCCCCCGTTACTGCGGAAGGTGGGAGTAAGGTATGGGTGAAGAACAAGACAATAAGAACCAGGTCCCTTCCATATGACACACAGACAGGTAAGTACATTTTCCATATCTTGGCAAGGACTGAAAGTTTTATTCTGTTTAAAAAGTGTACGAGGCTGGGCATGATGGTGCATGCCTGTACTCCCAGCTACTTGGGAAGCTGAGGCAGGAGGATCACTTGAGCCCAGGAGTTCAAAGCTATAGTGAGCTATGTTCACACCTGTGAATAGCACTGCACTCCAGTCTGAGCAACATAGCAAGACTCCATCTCTAAACTGAAAAAAAAAGAAACAAAAATGAAGCAGAGATATTCCAGTCTAGGAATACTTGGCACAGTGGAAAGCAGGAGAAAGATGTAATTAAAAGGGGGAACTTAGGGGAGAGTCTGAATAATAAGACCCTAGGGCTCATGGGACACGGCTTCTAGAATACTTGTGCATATAGTGCATACCCTCTCAGGTGGAGACTAGTGGATTTTTCAGTGGAGAAAAACTAAGCAGAGAAAAGACTTTTATTTATTTATTTATTTTTTGGCACAGAGTCTCGCTCTGTTGTCCAGGCTAGAGTGCCGTGGTGTCAGCCTAGCTCACAGCAACCTCAAACTCCTGGGCTCAAGCAATCCTCCTACCTCAACCTCCCAGGTAGCTGGGACTACAGGCGCATGTCACCACGCCCAACTAATTTTTTCTATTTTTAGTTGCCCAGCTAATTTTTATTTTCTATTTTTTAGTAGAGACAGGATGTTGCTCTTGCTCAGGCTGGTCTTGAACTCCTGACCTCAATCGATCTTCCCACCTCGGCCTCCCAGAGTGCTAGGATTACAGGCATGAGCCACAGTGCCCAGCTGAGAAAAGACTTTTAGAAACTAAGAAAGAGATCAGAGAAAATGGAGAGAAAGGATTATCACAGAAATAATAGAAAAAAATTTCTTAGAGGTAAAAGACATGAGTTTCCAGAACAAAAGGTCCTATTAAAGGGGTGACAAATACAATAAATAAAAATAGGCCCAAACCAAGTCTCATTTGCATAAACTTTTAGATGGGCAAGGGTATAGATAAAATGTTAAAAGTTTCCTTATAGAAAAGACAGGGTTCACACAAAGGATAATGTGGAATTGGGAATGGCAATGGACTTCTCAATAGCCACACTGGAGCAATGCCTTCAAAATTCTAAAGAATTCCTTGGGGGGAGGGAGGAGGAGAGAATGGGCAAAAACCTGCCTAACGGGTACAGTGAACGCTATCCGGGTGACAGGCACACTTATAACCATGACTCAAGCATTTTAAAAGTGTTCCATGTAACCAAAAATATTTGTACCCCCACAAGACTTTGAAATTAAAAAAACAAAAAAAATTCTAAAGAATTCCTGTATCATCCAAGTTATAAACCAATTGTAAAGGTAGAATAAAGAATTTTCTGAAATACAAAGTCTCAAGAGTTTAATTCTCATGTACTCTGTCTTGGGAAGCCACTGAACGATGAGCTCCATCACACCTGATTTTAGTGAAAAGGCTGGGAAATGACAAGGATGTGCTCCATCAAAATGAAAGACTAAACCAAGAAAGAAAAAATATGTGGGATCCATCCCAGAAAAATGACAAAGGAAATCCCCTGAACAATTTCTGTGCAGAAGGTCTGGAGGAAGGTAGAAGGTTCCAAGTCTCCTTCAGGGAAATTAATAGAGTATCTGATGTATTCCATTATGTGGAAATTAGTGCTTAGAAAATTTTTATATTCTATTGAAGCATTTAGGATGAATTCATGAAAAAGATATGGAAAACTAAAAAAAATAGGAGAAAGAAAATAACAAGGCCATTAACACAAGGGAAGACAAAAATCTGTACAAGAAAGATAATGGAAGATTAGTTTCGGCAGTGAATCGTATGTGTGAAATTAGGAAGGCAGCTGACTTTGATATTGATTTTACAAAAAAATTGTGATGCAACTATATTGGAATGATGGAAGAAGGCGAGACATGGGGTGGGACAATATAAGAATATTAAATTATTATCTTCTACAAAAACTGAGAACAAGTATTATAAGCATATTATTTAGATATTCAGAGGTAAATGCCAGTAGACACGGCTAAAATGCTTTTAAGTGGTTGCCTTGGGGAGTGAGACTTGAATAGGGTTTGGACTGATGTTTTTCGTAATAAGACATAGTGCTAGTTGACTTTTTAAAACAATATACATCTATTGATTTGCTTCAAAAACAAAATGCAGCCTATAATTCAGATTTCCAGAAGATTAAATGTAAGAGTAGAATGTAGAGGTTAAATGCAAACTCCAATAGGACAGGGAGCTTTGTCTGCCTGTCCACTGCTATATGCCTGGAGCCTAATGGAGTAGTCACTCAAATAAATACAGTGAGCACTCAGCGAGTGCTCTCTATTATTCTTTGTATTTGTATTGAGGGAACATCCCTTCGAGGTGGAGCATCAGCACTGCTTCCCATCATGCATATGCATACATGTACACACATGCACACACACATGCGGGTAAGCCTCAGGACAAGTGTTTGCTGAATGAATTAAGAATGGCCCTGCAAGACAATCATTATTACCCCATTTTGTAGATAAAATAAGTGATGTCATATAACCCATAGATGGGCTAATCAATATTTTCAATCTCAGCCTTCAGATTCCAAGTCTGATGTTCTTCCTTCAGCATCCAACGGCTGAAGAGTTGTAGAAAAACAGGGCTGAGAAATCACCTAGACATAATGTGAATGATAAGTGGACCTATTTCACTGGGAAAGAACAGGATTTGTGCAGGGGAGAAGTAGGCGATGGCTTTGGAGACGTGACTGCTTGCCAGATGGTGGAGGAGGGCCTTCCACTGAAGTGAAGGGGGCCTGTAAATTATTTAAAAGCAATAGTAGCCATTGAAAGTCATCAGAAAAAAAGAGGCATTTTAGGAAGTTTCATTTGGCAGCAGTATGTAGAGGGTACTGGAGTGGGAAGCTGGGGCATGAACACCTCTCAGGAGGCTGCTGTAATGAAATGATAATGTTCCAAACCAGGAAAATGCAGGCAGCAGCAAGAATGATGAAAAATCAGTAAAACTGATAACCCCTTGTCATACTAACCAGGAAAAAGTGAGAGGAGACACAAATTACCAATATTAATATCAAGAACCAGAGAAGGGGCCGGGCACAGTGGCTCATGCCTGTAATCCTAGCACTCTGGGAGGCCAAGGCAGGAGGATCCCTTGAGCTTAGGAGTTTGAGACCAGCCTGAGCAAGAGTGAGACCCCATCTCTACGAAATATAGAAAAAGTGAGCTGGTCAACTAAAAATAGATACAAAAAATTAACCGGGCATGGTGGTGAGTGCCTGTAGTCTCAGCTACTCGGGAGGCTGAGGCAGGGGGATCACTTGAGCCCAGGAGTTTGAGGTTGCAGTGAGCTAGGCTGACGCCACAGCACTGTAACCCAGGTGACAGAGGAAGACTCTGTCAAAAAAAAAAAAAGAGAGAGAGAGAGAGCGGGGTTATCAATACATAACTAACAAAAATGAAAAGGACAGATAATTTGAATAGCCCTTTATCTGTTCAAGAAACCATCTTGTTTTAAGGTAAAGAGGACACTCCTGTAACTTTGCACTGCTTATTGCAAGAAGTCTTGACATTCAGTGCCATCGTAGGCCCCATCTCACTCATCTGGCTCCTCCAAAGACTAGCTTAGACTAGTTTGAAGTAGGTTTCCATTTTTTATAATAAGAAGAATTTTTAGTAATCCGGGTTCTTAAAGATTACCCTTCCAGGATAATGCAGCCTGCGGTGTCTGTCCATGGTGCTGATGTGTACCTTCGTTCACTGCTTCAGCACAAAGACCCCGAGCTCATCTTCAGTCCCAGGCACCCTGTACACGCATAGCATCTGTCCATGGTCCTGATCACAATCCTCATTTGCCACTACAGTCCTAGGGGTCTATATCAGAGTTTATGGATCTTAGTCACACTCTGCATGTACAGGGACTCAAGAAGATGCTCCCCTCTGGCTGCAGCATCAGAAATCTTCAATGGTCCTGCAGCGCCCAACTCAGGCAAGGCTGAGGCCAATTTCTGGTGACAGATGGCCTGAAAAACTTGGGGCAGAAGGCCAGTCATTAGTAGATATGTCCAGGTCCCTGGGGAGAAATCTGGCAAGATCAAGGCAAGGGATCAGGGCCACTGCCAACTGGGCAGAGTTCTAGCCTTGGAGGGACAGGAGAGAAAAACTAAGGTAGCCTGCCATGTGGACTTGGTACAATTAGAGGTAATGGATGAGGCCATAACCTGGCAGGCACAAGAATGCCTAGAGCACTCCCCAGATACCATGTGCCAAGCTTAGGGTAGAACCTCTAAATTCAGATGGAACTTGATGTTCCAATAAATCTGAGCCTGTCTGACTCCCTTGCTGGAACCTGACAGTTCACTTCCTCAAAGGCAACCCGATACTCTGGGCTGAGCTTCCTGGAAGGCAGGACTGTTCCAGGTCAGGGAAAACATCAAGGCTCTTGCTGTCACTTGTACAGAACATTAAAATGATACAAAGAGAAGTTAAAGTGAGATCAACAAGAGAGGGCTTCCCAGAGTGGGCACCTCTTGAAGAGAGCAGAGAGTCAATTTCCAACCAACATTTTTATTAATAGTTTCTACTACGTGCCAGAGATTGCAAAGTACTTTTGTGCACACTTCCTTATTTAATTCAAACAATCTAATGAGGAAGCTATTTTTAATCCCATTCACATAGGGGAATTGAAACCCAGAGGAGCGAATGACTTGCCCAAGGTTACATGGTCAATGTGTGGCACCATTCTTGCTTTTCTCATCTCGTGATATAAGCTCCAAGCTGAACCCTATACCTACTCAGGCACACTGGACCCTCCAAGCAGACAGTGCCTTTCCAAAAGGCCATCTGTCCTTCTAGCAGCTGCACTTAGCATGGCTGAATGAAGTGACTACCATCCATGCTCCCTCCTTTGGTCAGCAGTAGCTAGAGGAGCTCTGAACACCACTTAGGCCTGGGGCTTGGAGAAGATCTGGAGACGTCTGGTGGACGGGAGGGGGAGAAAACCTCTTTGGAGGGAAGGAGCTGGTGGAAATGGAGTTGGGAGAGGACTGGCTTCCTACTGCTCCCAGAACGATTCTCACCTGCCAATCGATGGCTGCAGACTCACGCAAGTGCTAATCAGCTCCATTGACACACGCAGGCTGGGGCTACAATCCATTTTCACATGGAATGGCAGATCGATTCTTCATTCTCTGCAGTCCCCAACCAGCCCCATCAGGCCATCTGTCCTTGAGGAACTGAGAAGCCCATTAACTCTCTGCATCTCTGGCCACCTGTGAGCTTTGCCCTTCTCTTTTATCCTCCAGATATAATCTCACTCCTCAAACCACTGCCAAGCAGAGAGAGCGGCACAACAGGGCTCTGGGCTGGGAATCCAACAGGCCTGGGTCCACTCTGAGACCAGCAGCTAGCTAACTGTGTGACCTTGGGCCAGTCTCTTCACCTCTTCTAACCTCAATTTTCTCAGCTGCGTAGTGGGAATAAAAATATCAGATCTGCAGACCCCAATCATATTTACTGTTTAGTGAATGCAAAGCTGGGAAACGCTGCAAAATATAACTAGTATAAAGCACAGCTGCTGATTCTAGAAGACTAGATTCTTCCCCCAAACTGGCCTTCCTCCTTTCACCTCGAGCCCAATTTTTTTTTTCTTAGAGACAGGGTCTTACTCTGTCACCCAGGCTGAAGTGCAGTGGCACAATCATAGTTCACTGCAGCCTCGAACTTCTGGCCTCAAGTGATACTCCCGTCTCAGAGGGAGTAGCTAGGATTACAGGTGTGCGCCACCAAGCCCAGCCAAAAGCCCTATTTTTGAGGTCTAACAATGATGGGAGGGCAGTTCTGTTGACATACATTTTCTCCTTTCTCAGGTTATAAGTAGCCAAAACCAGCTCTTGATCCCTTGTTTTTCTGACATGGTCAGACCTTGAAGTGGGGGCCTCTGAGCTCTGGAAACTGAGCTTGGAAGCAGCAGAAACCAGGTAGACAGGAGCTGGACCCAGCTAACCTAGGCAGAGTGTCTGGGCAAAGGATGTTTCTAAGGCTCTGGGTGAATTTCTGGGCTTTCCTCCTATTCTCAAAAGTGAAATCCCACCCACGTTGACATATATTTTGACAGTACTCATCAGTTCTATTTAGTTTCCAGAAAGAGGACCATGTTCTTGCTATGCTCTTATATTCTTCCCATGCATGTTCTCTTCCAGAAGGTGGAGCCCTCTGTATCCCTAAATCCTATCTTCTGGTCATGGCTGATAAACCGGAGTAGGGAGTATTTGCCCAAGCAGGGCCAATCAGATTCTTTCTAACTTCGTGTGCACTGGGGTTGGGGGAAAGCAACCACTTTGGAGTGGCCGTAATAGTGCATGTGAAAACAGAGGAAGGCAGTTTGGTGAGAGGAGATTGGAGCAGACATGCAGAAAGATGCAGAAGCAAGAACACAGGAGGACCCAGGAGAGCAATGGGGGAGTTGCTGCATGATGATTTCTAGTTCCAGAGCATGTTGACTATACTTCTTTGGGGAGGAGAGTTCAGTCAGCTTCCCCCGTTTCTGTCCACTGTAGACAACCCTTTATAAAGCTGACTTGCTCGCATTTCTATTCCTTGCAGCCAAATAGCCCTCTGCCTGGAACAGACTCCAAGTGTGCAACTGCTGCTTTAACTGTTTTTTTTTTTTGACTGTCTAGTGTTCACATGGACACGTCAAGTGGTACAATTACCAAACACTGAACTAGAAGCTATTTGGCCATGGAACAGGCCTTCCAAAGTGCTTCTGAATCAGCATCTGCACAGTGCATGTACCTTGGAGTTAGACTGCCACTCATTTATTCATTTAAAAAGTATTCAATAAATATCAAGTAACTACTATATTCTGTGTACCATACTATGTACCTAACATACAATGGGAACAATACAGTCTCTGTTCATCTGAAGCTTGCTTTCTATTGGGCTAACATTTCCTCATATGCAGACTGGTTAATTATAGCAGTATTAAATAATCTAAACACGTTTAATTTAAACATATTAATTCAATGATTCGAACACATACATAGTACCTAATATCTCCTAGGAAATGTTGTATGCTCACTTCATCTGTGAATTAACTCATTTAATCCTTATATTAATATCATCAGATGATACTATTATCATTTCTTCTTTACAGATAAGAAAATTGAGGCACAGAGAAGTTAAGAAACCTGCCCAGGGTTACATAGTTGTTAAGTGGTAGAGCTGGGATTTGAACCCAGTCTTCTTGGTGCCATCACCCATACTTAGCCATCACATCATAGTGCCTCTCAGTACGAATGAATAACACCCTAAGGTCAGGGATGAATCTGAACCAACTGCTCTGTTCTCAACTAGGCTCATTTCCCTACATGGGGGCCAGGAAGCTGAGAGTGACTGCAGAGAGCCCCACAAGCCTCCTCTAGCCCTAGGGCAGTGCACAGAACTTGGACCTGGGATACTGGAAAGGAGCCCTGGCCATCCCTGTCTGACCCCAGGCTCTGCACAGCCACCTGAACTCCTCACATCTGCCAGCCTGCCCAGCTTTTCAGAGAGATTCCTGGTGAGGGATGCCAGGTTGCACACATGGGTAGCTGCTTGGCAAATGCTCCAACAGAGGGCCGCTCTGCCCAGCGCCTACATCTCCTGACTGTGCCCTGGGTTCTTTCTCTTCCTGAGCATCCATAGCCGCCTGCTCCGATTCAGAAGTTTTCTCACACCCATGCCTTCTTTCTCACCCCATTTCCTGACTGCACCGTTGCCCGCTGGGATAGCGCTCACAGCCTCCTCACGGGTCTGCCGGGGCCATGTCTCTCTCCCTGGAATTCTTCCTCCTCACAACTGCTACCAGGAACTTTCTAAAATACATGCCTGATTATGTCATGGTCTTGCTTTAAAAGCAATGGCTCCTTTTAAGATGGCACCATTAGGGGAAACTGGGTGAAGGATATATTGCAACTCTTAGTACTACTTTGCAACTTTTCTGTAAATCTAAAATTACCTCAAAATGAAAAGTTTGTTTTAAAAAGTACTAGCTTCTTGCTTCTCCTGATGTTTAAAAAAAAACAAACAAAAGTAAAAAGTAGTGGCTCACCACACCACTTACCCTGATATTCAGGATACCCTGTGAAGCCCCTGCCCCCACTGTCTTCCCACCATTCCTGTTGGAAACCTCAATACCATTACATTGTTGGAATGCTCTTCTTCATGCCCATAACTTTCCACCCTGTTAGCCTGATGGGCTCCTAGCCAGCTGAATTATTTATCAGACATATATATAATTCCTAACTACATACTAAGGACTTAACAAATATCAGCTTGTAATCTTTACAAGCACTGCATAAGGGAGCTACTATTATTAACCCATCTTACAGATGGGGAAACCAAGGCATGGCACAGAGAAGTTCAGTAACCACACTTGCCCCAAACCACACAGGGTTGGTATTCAATCCTGGCAGTCAGGATCCAGACTCCATGCTCTTAACCAGAGCACTGTGCTACCTTTTCAGCCTTCAGAATTCAGCTCAGATATCACCTCCTCTTCAAGCCTTCCTTGATTCCTTTCCAACAAAGTTACTCTATTCCCCACTCTCAGATTTCATAGCCCTTTGTATACTCATTTATTCATTCGTTCATCTGTTCATTCATTCAATATTTATCAAAACATACTTACTGAGCTCTCACTATGTCCTACCATTCTTCCAGGCACTGGGAATCTATCCATCTATAACAGTCCATGTAATCCTATATTGGAATTATGTGCTGATCTCTTCCTCCCACTGTGGACTTTTTTTTTTTTTTTTGAGACAGGGTCTCACACTGTCACTCAGGCTGGAGTGCAATGGCATGATCATAACTCACTGCAGCCTTCAACTCCTGGGCTCAAGCAATCCCCCTGCCTTAGCTTCCCACCTAGCTGGGACTACAGGTGTGGGCCACCATGACTGCCTAATTTTTTATTTTTTGCAGAGACAGGGTGTTGCTGCCCAGGCTAGTCTCGAACTGATGGTGTAAAGTGATCCTCTCACCTCGGCCTCCCAAAGTGCTGGGATTACAGGTGTGAGCCTGTGGACTTCTTCTTGAAGATGTTAATCTTTGTAACTCCTTTAGAATCTTGCAAAGTACCTGGCACACAGTTTGTCTTTAGTAAATGTGCTTTTCAGGAATAAATGAATAGCTATCAAGAATTGTGATGACAGTAAAGATGATGTCAACCATTCGGATGAACCTGGTGTGTGACTGCGACAGTGTGGGCTGTGGGCCAGGGGCCAGGTCCATCATCACAGCTGAGCCCTAGGCCAAGAGGCTTCTGGGGAGAGGACAAGTGCCTTCTGCATGTAGACCAAACCGTCGTTGTCACTGTGATTATTTCTGCCATTAGTGCTGGTATTATGCTGCAGTGTGGCAGGTGCCAACAGCAAGCTGGCTTGCTGCACTTCCTCATGGCAGGAGAAGCACCAGGGATGCAAATGCTCTGGAGGATGAACAGCAAGGAGGACCAGACTCAGGCTGGGCTTTCAGCCTAGGGTCTCAGCAATCCAAACATCAGTTCTGGGTGGCTGGGGCCAGGGCATATTTACATCTTACTCCTGTCTCTACAATCCAAAGCCCTAGACATATCAGGCGTGGGGCATAGAGAAGTGGGGTGCTATGGGACAGGAGTCATCAGATTAAAGGACCCTGAGCAAGAGAGCTTATCAGTTCTCACTGTATCAGAGCCTAAGTGGATGATGAGGCAGTTAGGGGGTGGGCTGCAGGTGGAAGTTGGGCTCAGGGTGAGACTAGAGGGGAACAGGTAATGCAGGGATTAACATGGTCCTGAATGCCTTTGTGGTCCCAAACTCTGGGGAAGGCACACTAGCCTTCCTGATTCTGTATAATCTCCTTGGGGACCAGAAGTCAGATGGCACAAATGATAATTCTGATGTTTGTGCAGAATCCTCTTAAGTCCTCTAGGACTTTTCCTGAAGGATCCCAGAATCACTGTATTGAATGATTACAGGCTTCCTAGCTGACTGGAATTCTCTAAAAGTCATTAGGCTCATTCCCCTGACTGTGCGCAAGAGGATGAAATAATTATAGATGGTAAATAACAGTTGTTTGCTAGTGATGTGCTTGGTGCAGTCAGTTTCAGCAGTACAAGGCAGCAACAGGTCTGTGATAATCGACCAGTTCTGCTGGGGCTGTGTCAGGTCCTGTGGGACTTACAAGAAGAGTGTTGTGTTTTCAGCCATCAGCAGATGTGACTTCCCTGGTCCTTGGGGTAATGCAAGGATGAGGAAAATGTCATTTGTCTGAAAGCCCCTGAGATACTGGAGCCTGCTGCTGAAGACATCAGCCAATACTGGTGTTTGTATTTTAGGCCAACCACACACCCCAGGGGTGATGGCAAGCAAAAAAGAGATATTCTAGGAAGAGGTCTTCCTTTTCAGGTGGAGAAGCCAAAATCTGGAGTTCAAGATCTAGTCACAAGTTTTATCCAATCTCTAGGCTCCTGGTTTTTAGTTTAACCTCTTTTCCAGGACTGGCTCCATTCCAAACCCTTCTAACTGAGAGCCAAACTTTTTTTTTCCTGGATCAGTAGTGGGAAAGCAGGAGAGAGAATTTGAAATTAAAAAAGATTTTTATTTGTCCTGGCTCTACTTCTTTAAGACTCCGCTTCTATCACCTTGAGGTACCCTGGGCCAGGAAGGATATTGCCTTTCAGGGTATTTATCCTAAATCTGCACAGTTCACTCATTTGTGCTTTAATCTCTCTCCAGCTATCCCAAACACATCCTCAGCCATCCCTGGCCTTCCTCCTTGCCCTGCCTCTCCAGTTGAGGCTTTGATGGGCTGCCTTCCCCCTTCCACACTTTGGTTTGCCACCCTTCCTTCCCTTGGGCCTGACCTCCTCTGGCCCAACTTCTCCAGTGATGTATGAACTTCCCACTGATACAGACCTGGGACCTCCCACACTGATAAATGGCTCTGATAGACAGTTCATACTGGATATTACTTGGTCCTTTGCATAACTACTGGACAGCTCTGAGGCTTGAACAGAGACTTCTGAAGGTGTTGAATAAAAATGATAATAACGTGTATTGAATGTCTACCATGCATCTGTAGGCACTAGGCTTAGCACTTTGTTTTACCTCTTTTCATCCTCACAACTACTCTATGAGGTAAGTACTGTTATGATCATTCCCTATTTTATATAAAATGAAATTAAGACCCAAAAAAGTTGAACATCTTAGTCAAGTTCTCCCAGCTAGTAAGTGGTAGAGCTAGAATTCAAACTCAAGCTTGTTTTATTTTCAAATAAAAACTTTTAATGACCATGTTGCAATGTCTATACAAGTTGGAGGAATTGAGTTTTCTGAGATATGACAAACATCACTGGTAAGCATAGAGACCATCTTATGGATCACCAAGGTGTATGTGTTTGGAGGAAAGATTCATGACCTGATGCAGAAGGTTTTAAATAGAAATGTGATGAGAAAAGATGAACATTCAGACTAAAATAAAAGTAGATACCACGAAGTCCAAAGATGTGATAGAGAAAGATGCTTTGTAGAAAACGAGGAGGCTGGTGATTCATGCATAAAAATGCCTATAAAGAGGATTTGGAAATACTACTTATGACTTTAGATGTCTAATCATCAATATAATATAGACGCCAAGAAATGAGCTAGAAGTATTTACCTAATTAGGGTGGTCAACCTCAGAGGGACCACCAAGACTGAGTAGAATGCGACACCTGACTTGAGTATGAAAGAGAGTGTTTTACGCAAAGTGGGACCGATAAGGCAAAAACCTTGGGAGTAGTGGGGTCTGTCCCAGAGGGGCAGCTGGCATATGTCAGCTGCAATGGAGGAGCCAAGGGCCGCAATGAGAGGTGAAGCCAAGCACAACTAATGGATATCGGTGGTTGAACATCAAGACTAGCCTATGAAGCAAAGGTAGGACCAACAGGTGAAGCCAGAGTCACTGAGGGTCCAGTCAGAAGATGCTGAGTGAACTGGCTATCACTGGCAGGAGCAGATGAGGTAGGAGAAATGAAAGCTTGAGGAGGGGGATGGTCATTCAATTAACCATGGTCTGGTAAACGATGCCTTGCTAGCATGAGATTGCTTCCTGTCAAGCTATGGACTGCTTTGAAAGTGCTGACTTGCATCTGGCAATGGAGAGATGTACCTTGTTCAAAATAAATTCATCTTCTGGAAGGGATGGGGTGTGAGCCATATGACAAGAAAATATAAACCAGTGACAGGTGTGAATTTTACTCTGCAACACTCACATGTAAGAAGTGTCCCATTTTTCTACATTAGGTAAATATTACTTGTGCCCTTATTCACTCTGGTTAAGAAGAAATTCAATCTCAGAAATGTTTTTGAGGGCTATTCCTCTTCCTAGGATTAGACATAAATTCTGAACAATGCACACTGGCTTGGATTGGGTTCCATAGAAGCAGAGTCTGAGACAGGGATTCTTACTGAAGTGATTTATTAAGGAAGTAATTTCTGGAGGAAAGGTGCAAGAGAAGCAGGATAGGACAGGGAGTAAAAAGCTGGCCAGAATGTGATCTCAGCAGATTCTACCAGAAAGCTCTGGAGCACAGATTGGACCACAGAATTAGTTCCCCACTGAGTTAATGGAGCCATTCTTTTGCATTCCTGTGTCAATTGGTTATTGATCAAGGTGGGTTTCAGCCTCCCAGGTGAGGGGGATGACAATTTCCAGAAGAGAAGGCAGCTGAGAGTTGTTGTCAACCAACATAGCAGGGGGAAGTACACTGATAGATCCACTGCAGCTCACCTCTTGCAACAAGCACTTCTGCTTGCTTCTCATATTAAATTCACTCCGTCTAGGCACAGCTTTTCCTGTATCCTGGTGGGTCACAATTTCTGAGAAAACTTCAAGAGGAAGGTTTGTGAAATGAAATATAGCCCCATGCTGTTACATTTTGTCCTGAGTTGTAATCTATACTCATCATCTCCCTCTTCTGCCCTCTGCCCCATTGTAGATCCCTCTTCTTTGGCTTGCCTGATGAGTTGACCCACACTCTCATTTTTAAGGAGCCTGGTCTCCCGGTCATCAGGCCATGGTTGCTAAAATTGTCCATTTACAGTTCAACGGGGCATGGGAGTACCAAGAGATGTCCCAGTGGATTACCTAAGTGGCCAACACATTCCTTTCTGCCCTCATTATGTAGCAGCAGTCCTGTCTCTTCATGATGAGTATATGCAATTACCTCTGCCAAATTGTTCATGCAGTTTACTTGTGCCCTCTGGACCTTCTAAAAGTTGATCCCAAATATACCACTTCCCTTTTATGATGGATTACTGCTGGGCCCATTTGGCCTTATAATTCGGTGGGTTTGTCAGAACCCAACTCAAAATGGGAAGATCGAGTTGCATAGTCATTTAATGTCCTATGATCAGTTTCCACTAGGATGATATGTCTTTGGGCTTTGAGCTACAACTTTTCCATTGTGGATTAACAGAAGTTCCATATGGCATTTTTCTCTACCAAAGTCATTTCTAGTGACATGTGATCAGCTGGGTCAAATGGCCCAAGTGGCAAGGCTATTTATATTGTAGTCTGAGCTGCTGCTACAGAGCCCTTTCTTACTCTGGGCACGCTCAAAGCTAGCAGCCTTCCATATGTCAATAGATGTGACTACCACTCAATATCTAAAAAAGAATACAAAACTTAATTTATTGCTTTCTTAAATATATGCTGGTCAGGCACAGTTTCCTCCGAGAAGAGCAGACTACTAATCTTAGAGTTTGGGGAAAACATGGAATCCAAGTATTGGTGGATTTACAGAGGCATGAGTGGGCCGATATCATCTTTAGGAGTGTTGTTACTTGGGTGAGACTGTTCGTCGGTTGACATTCAGAAGTATCTTCACTGAGATGAGTCAAATCCTGATTGGCTGACTTTTAGAAACAAGGAGTTGTCACTGAGTGGTTGGCTTACAAAAAAACATGTTCGCTGATGTATATTGTTGATTGATTAAAAGGTTTTAAAATCAGTTGCAGTTACTTGTTACCAAGGGCATAGAACACTCATTTACTGATTAAATGGGTTTAAAACAGATTCTGGCTTGATACCATGGCCTCAGAAAACAGTCAGTTTTTTCATAAGAGTATGAGAACTTTTAAATCTCGATTTTTCCCTTTTGGTCATCACTCAGCCAAGGTTACAGTAGAGAACAACAAGAATTAATTCTAGATATTTACCATTATTATTGCTTTTCCTTGAAGATGAAGGTTCATTTGGAAAGGACTGATTTTTAGGTTAAGTGTCAATCAACATGATTTTATCCTGTCTTTGTCTTTGAGTCATATATTGACTCATTTATTGGGGTAGTGGCTGTGTAGATACCACTGAGACTACAGACAATAGACATCAAGCAACTGTGAGAAAAACAAGAATAACTGGAAATATAAGAAGAATCTGAAAGGCACTCTGGACACATGGCCCAAGATTTCTCAGGCCTGACCAAGAAAATGTGTTGAAGCAACTTCTTGAGTCTACCTTAGATAGCTAGGTTGTGTTTTCTTTTAGCTTATATGTAAATTGTTCCATTTCACCTGTGGTGTTAATCTAGGTACAAAATGAAATTGGGGGCCAGATTTTGTGCACCTATGATGTAATCTTTGAACCTCTCCATGAATTTGTTTTTCCATTCTATAAGAGGTCCTTGCCTAAGGACTTTAGACAGAGCAGCCTATTAGCATGAAGATCTACTAAAGAATTTCCTTTAGCTTCTATAATATCTTTTTTATTATAGGTATCTACCTTTACTAACAACAATTTCTTTTCCTTTTATTTTCTTTTTTCAAAGCCCACACACTAGTGAAGTGAAAGCAATTTCTTCGGGTAGCATGAAGGCATTAAGCGCATCAGCTCTCAGTGCATTTATTTATTTATTTATTTATTTTTGAGACAGAGTCTCACCCTGTTGCCCAGAGTAGAGTGCCATGGCGTCAGCCTAGCTCTCAGCAACCTCAAACTCCTGGGCTCAAGCAATCCTACTGCCTCAGCCTCCCGAGTAGCTGGGACTACAGGCATGCGCCACCGTGCCCAGCTAATTTTTTCTATATAGTTTTAGTTGTCCAAATAATTTCTTTCTATTTTTAGTAGAGACGGGGTCTCGCTCTTGCTCAGGCTGGTCTCGAATTCCTGACCTTGAGGGATCCACTCGCCTTCGCCTCCCAGAATGCTAGGATTACAGGCGTGAGCCACCACGCCCGGCCCAGTGCATATATTTATATATATTTATTTTTAGCAAATCGACATGCCTAGAGAGGGCCACACTTCAGTCATTGGAATTGATTTGTCTTTCAGTTAAGGATTTGGATTCTATAAGAGACTAGACTAGTTATTATAGGACAATTAACATAGCCTAGAGACAATACCATGAATGTATACTGTTGTTTATTCCATGCAAAGGCAAACTCCTTCTGATTGTCCTTCTTGAATGATATGAAAAATAATGCATTATTGGATTAATAGTTGCAAACCACGTACCCAAAGTTGTATTACTCTGCTCTAGTAAAGATACCAAATCCAACATAGCAGATGCAATGGGGGCTATTATTTGGTTAAGTTTGCAGTAGTCCACTGTCATCTGTAATAATCCATCCAGTCTTTGCATGGGCCAGGTTGGCAGAGCTGGGACCAGACTTAAGTGTTGACTTACAGGCCTTCCACTACATCAGGGGTCAGCAAACTCTGGCCCAAGGGCCAAATCCCTCTTCCTCCTTCCCCCACTTGTTTTTGTAAATAAAGTTTTGGAACACAGGCCATGCTCACATGTTTATGCATTGTCTATGACTGCTTTCACACTACAGTGGCATCACTGAGTAGTTGTTACAGAGACAGTACAGTCTACAAAGCCAAAAATGTTTACTATCTTGCCCTTTATGGAAAAAGTTGGCTATTTCTGTGACCCTCCAGAGACTTTTTTAAAATTCTAAGTCTCAGTTATTCTAAGACTTTAATTACAGAAGGGGTTCTCTCTGATATGCAGTGAGATAGCACAAGTTAGGTCTTGAAAACCCACTTTCTTCTACACAAACAAGAAGTTAGGGCAGCTTTAGTGTTATTTAGCTAGAGGGAATTTCAGAAGTCCTGGGGAGGAAGAGGGAAGAGCCAGTTAAAAAAATCATTGGGTCCTTCTTGCAAAAAAATAGTTTGCAACTTTTCCAATTCAGAAGTCTGTAGCCTTTGTGAATGGATGAATATTGGTATGTATAAAGGAAAAGGTCTGGAAGGATACAGACATTTGATGAGTGGTTTCCTTCAGTGGAAGAAGGAGCAAGATTTAACTCTTCACTTCTTCTGTATTATTTGTTTGTATATGTGTGTGTATAGTATAACTATGTACTTTTTATAATTAAAAAGCCCCACAAACACACACAATAGGGGTTGGGAAGCTTCCTTCCCCAGTAGCGTTCGAGAAAAGACTCTTTCTAGGATGATGGATGCAGCTGTGTTCACAGTGGGATAGTTGACTTAATGACCTCACTTGCCCCTGGCATCCATCCCATGATAGATAGGCTGTCCCAAATTCCTCAGGCTCTGTGTTCCTTTATGGGCAGAGAGCTAGAAGAAACATTCAGAATGAAGTAAGCACTACAATTTCTGCAGAGGCAAATGCATTGCACAGTTGCATTTGGAGATATAATTGCAACTTTTTTCATTTCTCAGGAAGCTAGTATAAAAACTCAGTTGTGGATGTCAGAAACTAGTCATGGAATAGTTCAGCTTTTTTCAGAATTGCTGCAAGATATAAAGGAATGGCTGTTTTTTTTTCTATTAAAAATTATGAGCATCCAGGCATGGTGGTGCACATCTGTAGTCCCAGCTACTTGGGAGGTTGAGGTGAGAGGATCCCTTGAGCCCTGGAGTTTGGATCCAGCCTGGACAACATAGTGAGACCTCATCTCCAAAAAGAAATTGTGAGTAATACATGAGCATTGTAAAACATTCAAACAATACCCATGTGTATGAAAGTATGAAACAAAAAGTTAAAGTCCTCCCTTCAAATCACACTCACTAGGTGTCTTAGTCTGTTTGTATTGCTATAAAGGAAATACCTGAGACTGGGTAATTTGTAAAGAAAAGGGGTTTATAGTGGTTCACAGTTCTGCTCGCTGTAAAAGGAGTACAGTACCAGCATTTGCTTCTGCTGAAGGCTTCAGGGAGCTTGCATTCAAGGTGGAAGATGAAAGGGTAGCAGGTGTGTCACAAGGTAAGAGTGGGAGCAAGAGAGAACGAGGTGCCCATGCTCTTTTAAACAACCAGCTCTTATGTGAACTAATAAAGTAAGAATTTGCTCATTACTGCTGGGAGGGCACCAAACAAACTATTAATAACATCACACTACATTTAGGAAAGCATTTTCACTTCCACTTATATCTTGGACCATGATATAGGTATATTAAATTAATTTCACTCTTTTTAATGGCTGCATAATATTCCACTGTATGAGTGTACCATGCTTTATATAACAATGTCTCTATTTATGGACATGTAAGTTGTTACCCTCTTTTTGTTGTTGTTGTTGCAGTGCTGCAACACTGAATATCTCTGTATACAAATATTTGACATATCTGTGCAAATATTTCTTTTAGATACATTTAAAAGGTTAAGTACATTTAATTTTAATAGTTGTCAAAATTGTCCTCTATAAAAAGGTTGTACAATTTATAATCTTACCAACTTATACTTTCTCATTATTTTTTATTTCTTATTTTCCTAATTACCACCAAAGTTGAGGTTCTTTTCATGTTTATTGGCCGTTTATGTTTCTGCTTTTGCGAATTGCTTTTCTTAGCATTTGGTCTTTTAAAATTGTGTTGTCTTTCCCCCATCGATTTGCAGGAATGTCTTTTAAGTTACAGACATTAACTATTTCATTTTTTTCTATCTGTAAGTTCCAGGATATTAACTATTTCATATATTGAAATAGTCTCAATTTACATTTATCTTTGCACGAGGATGATTTTCACCCCAGAAAGACTCCTGATTTTACGTAGTCAAGTCTATCAAATCTTTGCCTATATTGCTTCTGGGTTCCATGTCATGGTTAGAAACATGTCTCTTCCAAAAATTGTAAAAATATTTTTCTATTTTTCTTCCATTGTTTTTATGATTTTAGTCTTCATACCTATATCTTTAGTCCAACCATATATTGTTTTTGTGAAGGATGTATGTAGGGCTCCTCTCAAGTTAATTTTTCTCCAATCTGGCTTGCAGGGAAGGTTTCTGGTGAGATTTTACCAAGCAATGAAGGGAAATGGCCACCTGGAGACCTACCCCTTCCTGTTACTCACATGTGCTTGGCGCTTTACATACGGAGCGTGATTTTATCCTTAAGCGAGTTTTAAAATCCCAATTTGTAAATTAAAAAAAAAAACTGGCCGTCACATAACGTAAGCGAATATAATTCTCCCAACGCCACGCCCACTTCCCAACATCTCGCGATAGTTTACATCATCAGGGAGCGCCAGGGGCCGGGGCGGTCGCGCGGCCGGCGTCGCGGCAGGTTTCTCTCTGTGGTGCTGTCTCACTGGTGAGGCCGAGAAGCCGGCGGCGAGTCCCGCGCCCTGTCGAATCTGCAGCTCCTGGCCTCCCTCCACCATGGAGTACCTCATCGGTATCCAGGGCTCCGACTATGTCCTTGTCGCCTCCGACCGGGTGGCCGCCAGCAATATTGTCCAGATGAAGGACGGTGAGAGGAAGCAGGGGAGGGAGGCCTGACTGGGCCCGGGTGTACGGGCAGCCCGAGGGAGATGGCGGGGGGAGGGTTGGATGAGTACTGGGGTCTGAGAGGTGGAACCCGGCTTGCCCTGTCCGCAGATATTTTTTATAACTGAGGAGACCGGCAAGCAAGCCTGGGTCCTTGGCATTCGCTTCTCCCAGGGCTCCTAGGTCCGTGCTCTGCTCTGGCCTTCGCTAAATGCTTCTTGCTAGGTGAGAGTTGCCTAAAGGGATTCAGTTTTTAAGTGTTTAAACGCCTGCCGGGCACCAGGATCCCTAGACCCCCCGAATCTCTGATGAGTTTGTTCTTGTCACTAGTAGTGAGGTTAGTTTGCTGGCGGCATTAAGTGGGATCCTGGGGAAAGTGAAACTGGGGGACCAGAAGGTTGGCATTTCCCTTCCGTCTCCGTATCTTCCCCTGGCTCAGCTCGGATCCTTCAGTTCCAGTTTTCCAAGGCACTGGCTGCGAGATTTTCCTTATGTTAAGTAGCTGATGAAGTTAGAAGTTAGCCCTGTCACTTACTTGTGTTATGGCTTTGTACAGATTATTTCGCATGCCCAGATTTCCTCATCTGTAAGATTAGTAGTAACAAACTTGTCCAGAGAATTGAGTTCTGTGCAAATGCTTAGCACTTGACAAATAATATAATAATAATAATGCTAAACACTTACTATGTATTAGGTGCTATGTTAAGCTATTTACATAAATTCGTTTAACTTTTTGAGATAGACACTATTATATTGCCACTTTATAGATATTCTGAAGCACAGAGGTTAAGAAACTTGCGTAAGATCTCAAGTGGCAGAACCTGCGTTCAACCTACACAGTCGTGAGTCCAGATCTTTTGCCCATAACTACTATACTATACTGTCCTTCTGTAGTCAACTCAACACATAACTTAAAAAAGATTTTGGTTGTTGATCTGCAGAATCCGAGAGTGTGTTTTCATGATTGATCATAGACATGCTACTGTTGAAAAAAGTATTATGCTTTGGCTCAGATGATTTAATGTTCATTTGACAAATAGGTTTTGGGCACCTATGTGGACTGTACAGTGCTAGGTGCTGAGGGGATGCAAAGAAGAATAAAATGTGTCCCCTATTTTAGGCCAGGTGTGGTGGCTCGTGCCTGTAATCCTTGTATTCTGGGAGGCTGAGGAAGGAGGATTGCTTGAGCTCAGTTCAGGACCAGCCTAAGAAAGAGCATGACCCCGTCTCTACTAAAAATAGAAAAATTAGCTGGGTGTCTTGGCTCCTTGGGAGGCTGAGTCAGGAGGATCGCTTGAGCCCAGGAGTTTGAGGTTGCAGTGAGCTACAATGACACCACTACGCTCTACCCAGGGCAACAGAGTAAGACTCTGTCTTAAAGAAAAAAAAGTTTTGGCCTCTATTTTAAAGAATTTACAATTCAGTAAGAGATTTATATATGTGTACAAGTAATTATAACACAAGCTGTAAAGTGATGTGTCATGAAAAGTACAAACTGCTGAAGTAATGCAGAAGAAAAAGAGATTCTTTCCAGTGTAGAGATTAGGGAAAACTTTGAGGGCAGATGACACTTCCTTAGGTTTAAGGAAAGAAAAATACTTAATCTGGGGTATGTGAACAAAGGTAAAAAAATGTCCACTACTGCCTTTGTAAAGTGGCAGGCATCTGATTGTCAGACTCTGGCTCCACCTGGGGAAATGGAACGAACTCTGAGGGACTTTGCTTGAGTTCTGTTCTTTCTGAAGAAAGAGGGACCTAAAAATGTCTTGTTAAACATCTATGGTATGGATTGCTCTTCAGGTGAAATTACTTTTGGAGATTCCCTGATTAGTTTGTAGAAATTCTTTCTGTTTGTAAACTAGTCTTTCCAAAGGAGTAAATTTGAGAATAAATTTGTCTATTATTTTGAATATTAAGGCCTTTGACAAACAAGTGATTTTAGCATGAAGTAGTCTCAAGGTAGAGCAATAACCAAGTCAATACCTTTACAGGTTTTCTGTTTCATCACAATAATATATGAAAAATCACTTCAAAAAGTAGAGTGTTCTTTAAGCTCACTTACATACACAGTACTTCTAGTTGTTATAGGGGGTGCAACATATTAGATATCTATAGAAAGCTCTAAGACGTTAGGATAACAAGGAAATAAATACTACAAGATGATTTTGTATGATAAAGGAAATATTGCTAGTTAGTATTAGGTTAGTTTTTAAATTAATGATTTCAGGAATAAATCCTGAGTATTCAGAGAAAAGAAAGATCACTGTGGTATGGGGGAAAGATGAATTGGCATTAGTTCTTGAAAAATGGTTGGAAAAAATTGCATTCAACTCTAATTTTCCCTTAGTCCTTTCTGGTATAAAAATTTTTATGATAGGAGTTTTAGAATTGTATGAGGACTTTTTCCTAACCATTCATTTCATGAATGAATTTGTGTAGAGAAGGCAAGAATGCTGGAAAGTAGTAACCTTTTGGGACTCATTTTCTCCAAGTATAAAATGAGAATATGACTTCCGATCAGTTTTTCAGTAGATCACTTTGTAAAATATTTTGATAGTATAGAGAAGACATTTCTCACAGATTGCCGGCTTATTAAAGTTAAGTGGTGCAACTCTTGGTTTGGTCATGTGCTGCATTTCATGTCTCTTATCTCTTGGCCTGTATAGATTTGCTTCTAAGTTACTCAGAGTACCCCAGCCCACACAGAGCTCTATTTTCTGAATTCCTTTAGCATGTATAATCTGACCTACATTATTTAACACTGAGCATAATAATACTGTACATGTGTAGAATCCATTAGAGTTTTCCTCACCTGTGAGTTAGGTGGGAATAAGTGATATTGTCACCATTTTACACATTTGGAAACTGAGACTTAGAGAGGGCGAGTAATTTGTCCAAGTTCAGAGTGCCAGGTCGGGAACATAACCAAGGTCTATTGGTTTCTAGTCCAGTTGGTTTTCCACAGTGTTACACACTGGTGGTGTTCATTTTAATCCATTTGTTTCATGTATGTGGATCTTGTAAGTTCCTTGTCAAGGACCAGAAATTCCCTAGAGCTGCACAGGCAGTTTCCTGTACAAGTCAGGGAGTCACTAGTATCTGTCACTTGTGTTTTTATATCACCCTTCACTACTTGCTAGACATGCTTATTGTTTAAAAAACATTTTGGCCTTGTATTAAGTTCATTTGAAAATTGAACAAGTTACTGGCTAGAATTTTAGCCTTTTTCAAAATGTACCAAAAATTCTTTGTAAACAAACTTTCTGCCAAATAAAAACAGCTTTTTTTCTTATTATAAAAGTAATGCAGGCTGGGCACAGTGGCTCACGCCTGTAAATCCTAGCACTCTGGGAGGCTGAGGCGGGTGCATCGCTCAAGGTCAGGAGTTCAATACCACCCTGAGCAAGAGCGAGACCCCGTCTCTACTAAAAATAGAAAGAAATTATCTGGACAACTAAAAATATATATATAGAAAAAAAAAATTAGCCAGGCATGGTGGCGCATGCCTGTAGTCTCAGCTACTCCGGAGGCTGAGGCAGGAGGATCGCTTGAGCCCAGGAGTTTGAGGTTGCTGTGAGCTAGGCTGACGCCACGGCACTCTAGCCAGGGCAACAGAGCAGACTCTGTCTCAAAAAATAAAAAAGTAATGCAAACATATTAAACAATGTTTTCTTAAATAAGTGATGCAAATTAAGCATAGAGATTTTAGGAAATACTGATAAGCAAAAAGAAGGAAATAAAAATTACCCATACTGTTACCACTGGCAAGCACTTAGAATATACCCTTCTGGTCCTTTTTCTTTGCATAGACAATATATTATAAATGAATGTTTTTCTTTTATAAACAGCTTTGCAAACTAACAGTCTTTGCAGTTCCTGTAGCCTGTATAACAAATAAAAGTGTGTTTGTTTAGGAGTTTTGAGGTAATTTGATATTATCTACAGGTACATTTTGTGTTTTTTCCTCAAAGTCTAAGAAGCCATATTACTGGTATCTACAACTCTCAAACACTTGTAAAGTATTTGACAGTAGCATTTTGTTCTGTAAATCCTATTAAGGGATTTTGACATTTCAGAAGCTTTCAAACAGGAAACATGTCTTCCAGGGAAGATTATTCAGCACTATTTGAAAAATGAAAAGTGAAAGTGAGAGCAAGATAGGAAGACTTAGGTTTTTTTCTGAAGCTGCAGACCAAATATGGACTTTTCTTCTTTAGGCAGTAATTGAAATCTGAATATTTATTTATCTATCTAATCTGAACAAGTCTGGTTTAGCTAGATAAGATTAGAGTATTAGGATTTTTGTGAGGTATTTTAAATAGCTTACTGTTAGAATTTTTGCTTTGACAATCATTTTAATTTTCTCTTTTGCTTCGGAAATGAAGTTGGTTTACTTTTTTTTTATTTTTTTGAGACAGAGTCTCACTCTGTTGCCTGGACTAGAGTGAGTGCCGTGGCGTCAGCCTAGCTCACAGCAACCTCAAACTCCTGGGCTCAAGCGATCCTCCTGCCTCAGCCTCCAGAGTAGCTGGGACTATAGGCATGTGCCACCATGCCTGGCTAATTTTTTTCTATATATATATATATATTTTTTTTTAGTTGTCCAAATCATTTCTTTCTATTTTTTAGTAGAGACGGGGTCTCACTCTTGGTCAGGCTGGTCTCAAACTTCTGACCTGGAGCGATCCACCCACCTCGGCCTCCCAGAGTGCTAGGATTACAAGCATGAGCCACCGCGCCTGGCCTTGAAGTTGGTTTACTTTTTAAAGTGATTTATATTCTCATTTGGTTTTCTGTTTCCTAGGAGGGTCCCTTAATTTTAATTATAACACCAGTCTTTATATGCTTTTATATGTATATAAATATCATAACCAACATTTGTATTTGTAGAAATATTTCAGGGCTTTGTAATCATGAGCCTAAAGATAATTGCCATTGGTTAGATTCTGTCAGTTTCTTCTATTGTTCTGTTCCTGGAATTTCAAATGCTTTTAAATGTTTTGAATTGTATTTTCAATTGTCAGCTTTCATACATATTCTTCAACTGAAATTGACATCAATAAAATATGCTAATGGTTTAACATGGAGAGTAAAAAAGAGAAATTGATACTATTACCTATTAAAATCTTCTAAAAACAATGATTAGTAAAATTATTAATACACAGTCAACCCTTGGTATCCTTGGGGTTTGAGTCCAGTACCCCTGTGGATACCAAAATCCATGTATGCTGAAGTCCCTTAAATAACATGATGTAGTATTTGCATATAACCTACTCACATATTCCTGTATACTTTAAATCATCTTTAGATTATCTTAATACCTGATGCAGTGTAAATGCTATGTAAATAGTTGTTATACTATATTTTAGGGAATAATGACAGAAAAAAAGTTCTGTACATGTTCAGTACAGATACAACTATTTATTTTTTCCTGAATATTTTCACAGTTGGTTGAATCCACAGATGTGGAACCCATGGATATGAAGGGCCAACTGTAGTAATTAATAAACTTGTTTATGGTTCCATATATAATAGCTGTCGATTTCTGTTAAGGCAATTTCTAACACTGTTTTTTTCTTCGAGCAGATCATGACAAGATGTTTAAGATGAGTGAAAAAATCTTGCTCCTATGTGTCGGAGAGGCTGGAGACACTGTACAGTTTGCAGAATATATTCAGAAAAATGTGCAACTTTATAAGATGCGAAATGGTGGGTAAGATTAGAGTAGCTTTGGTTAGCATATTAGTTTGCTAGGGCTGCCATTACAAAGTACCACAGACTGGGTGGCTTTATCAACAGAAATATTAATATATTTTCTCACATTGTGGAGGCTAAAGTCTGACATTAAGATGTCACCAGGGTTATATCTTAGGCCTGTCTCCTTGGCTTGTAGATGACCATCTTCTCCCTGTGTCTTCACATAATTTTCCCGCTGTACTACTTTCTTTGTCCAGATTTCCTCTTCTTACCAGTCAGATTGGATTAGGGCCCACCCTAATGATCTTATTTTAACTTAATTCACATTTTAAGGACCCTGTCTCCCAATATAGTCATATTCTGAGGTACTGGGGGTTACTTCAACATATGAATTTTTAGAGGACAAAATTCAGCCCTTAACAGTTGGTTTGTCTTTAAATTTGAACTGAAAAAGAACATTCTGTCCTAGCAGCTCTTCACATGAACAGGCCTATGTGGTCTTATTTTCATTTGAGTCTTCTATTTTAAAAAACTTGTCTAGACCCTAAAGATTCTAATCCTTCTGATCCTAAAGATTTTCTACAGAAACCCCAGAACAGAGAACCATTGTAACCCTGATACTTGATAGGAGGTAAGGAAAGGATGGTAATATCAGACTTTTTAAAGTGTTAGATATTTCAGAGGAAGTGATTTAAGCCAAAGTATATGTGAATCACAGTCAGAAGACCTGAGTAAAACCTGGCTTTACCGTTTTCTGTGTGACAAGGCACTTATCTCTCCATTATTTTCCTTATCTCTCAAATGGGATTATAATAATATTAATAGTACATATGAAAATGCTTTGTAAACTTAAGGCATTGTGTAAGGCATTTACTGTGCCATAAAAGGGTTCTACCCTACTCTCTGGTGGGTTCCTGTCTAGCTGGATAATTAAGACTCTCATGAGGTATTTTGTGAGTTCTCTCTGGGGCTAATGAACTCTTATCCCCGGGAAAGCCTCTCTATCAGATAGTACTAGCCACTCGCCCTCTGATCCAGGAAGGTTTGTAGTGGTACTCTGTCAGGGAGAACCTTATTTCTAGTTTCTTACTTCATAGTTTAATAGCACTGTTACACACTGCACTTGTATAACGTGGAGCTGTGAAGGAATTATTATAATTTGAATATATTATACTGCATATGTAAAATGACTAGATAGATCCATTCGTATAGTTTTTTAGACAGCAGATTTAGCATAATGGATTCAATTCCATAAATATTTTTGAGGGCCTCCTCTATGTTAAGCACTCTGCTTAGTCATGCGGAGAACTCAAAGATGAACGAGGCTCGCTTCCTGCCATTCAGGAACATAAAGCATGTGGTAGTTAGGTTTAAGCAAGTTTATAATATTTCAAGAATTCTGCATTTTTTTAGTGGTTCCACTTTTTGCCTACATGGCAAGGGTGCTGATAATGCTTCTGAAGTACAGGAGGTACAATATTTCACTGGCTGTCCTGGGAGAGGGGAAGAGTGAACAAGAGTTAATTGTAACGTGCATTTTAGTGTCTAAAGTAAAAAATTCTGTTTGGTTAAAATTGCCCTTAAAGACCCTTAAATTACCTGTCAAGTATAGTTTTGTATATATAACCCTATATAGTAATTCTTATATATATTGAAGGTAAAGAACTGAGGTAAAATAAGTGAAAGAAAGAGGGAAAAGTCTGTGTGTAGATAATCAGGCATCAGACTTTTTGACCTTTAAGATAATGGTCAAATCCTTAGTGGTGCGTAGGGTATGAGGTGGAGAATTCAGTAGTATTCCTGTTTGTCTAGGGTTGCTTTCGTTGTGATTTAATATGTACTAATAGACTTGTGAGGGTGGAATTCAATAACACATGTGAAAATACCCCATACAGACCCTGAAACATAGTGGCTGTTCAATAAATATTTGTTAGAATCTAAGTCTCACCTTATCTGACAGTAGTGTTTGAAATGTTGTAAGAAATAACTTAACCACGTTGGGATTTGTCTTTCCAAACTGACATTTTCCATGTGGGTCCGCTGAATTGTGAGTCATTATTGTGCCTTTTGGCACTGGTCCCATTTTATGGAGGGGATTAAGTTCCAAGGTGAATGCATTATTAAATGCATACCTCCTCTGGGTTATACCTTTGTTAGCATTACAACTTCTTTTCAAAGTTTTACTCTTGAGATACTCTATTTTTTAAAATGTTGTAGAATGATGGAAACATTCTTTTTCTGTGGCTTGTACTTTTGAAAATTAAATTATACTTCTTAATAAAGTTACATTTTCTTTTATAAAATATGACTCAGGCTGTCCTAACCTCCAACCTCTCTTCTCCTAATGTCCTTTTTTAAATAACCTTTAAAAAATTGGCATCTTAAAACTTCTTTTTTTTTCCACCACCTGTGTATTCATACCTCTTTCGTTCTACAGGAGAAACCACAATCTTTTGATGAATTGATCCTTAAGCAAGGATACGAATTTAACCCCACCATAGAGCAGTCATCCTGTTTCTGTTTGTGTCCAGGAATTGCTGTCAGTGGTAGTCAGCTATTTTACAACCGTTTCATGAGGAAACGGACTAGAACTACTTATAGTATCCCTTGGTCTGTGTACTTTGTATACTCTGAGTGTACAAAAGATGGTAGGCTTTAAGAACAGGGATAGTGAAATGATTTGGGGTACTGTTATTCCTTTGGCTTCATTTTAAGTATGACTCTTTATTTCTTGTACCAGGATATGAATTATCTCCCACAGCAGCAGCTAATTTCACACGCCGAAACTTGGCTGACTGTCTTCGAAGTCGGGTAAGTAGTATATCAAACATCCTTAGATAAGAGCAGAAAAATCTTTCATGCTTCTTTTATGTTACTGTTAGACATGAGTAGTATTTTTGCCCTTTTTTGGCCTTTCTGAACCCTTCTTATTGCTACTCATTCATTCTTTAGTCTCTTTACATTTGTTTTCTCTTTCTGCACAGTTGTTGATTAAAGCCCAAAGGACAAATATACATTCTTACAGAATTGGGTTGAGGCATACCACTGTGAAGACCTTTGACAGCCTTTTTTTTTCTAAAGACTATTTTTTAGAGTAGTTTTAGGTTCACGGTAAAATTGAAAGGGAAGTATGAAGATCTCCCATATAGTCCCTCTCCCCGTGCATGTATATCATTCCCCATTGTCAGTATCCTCCACCAGAGTGGTACATTTGTTACAATTGATGACCCTATAGTGACAATAATCACTCAGAGTGCATAGTTTACATTAGGGTTCACTCTTGGTATTATACACTCCGTGAGTTTGGACAAATATCTAATGGCATGTATCCATTGTTACAATATTATACAGAGTATTTTGACTGCCCTAAAAACCTTTTTATCCCTCTCTATCCCCTAGCAACCACTGACCTTTTTACTGTCTCCATGGTTTTTCCTTTTCCAGAATGTCATATAGTTGGAATCATACATTATGTAGCCTTTTCAGATTGGCTTCTTTTACATAGTAATACGCATTTAAGGTTCCTCCATGTCTTTTCATGGCTTGATAGCTTATTTCTTTTTAGTGCTGAATGATATTCTGTTGTATAGATATACTATAGTTTATCTGTTCACTTCTAAAAGACATCTTGGTTGCTTCCAAGTTTTGACAGTTATAAGTAAAGTTCTGTACACATCCATGTGCAGGTTTTTGTTTGGATATAAGTGTTCAGCTCTTTTGGATAAATACCAAGGAGTGTGATTGCTGGATCCTATAGTAAGCATATGTTTAGTTTTGTAAGAAACTGCCAACATTTTTCCAAGTATTTTCATAGCAAACCATATTTCTTAATTCCTGTGGCTCAAGGTCCTCATGGTAATGGAGGTAAAACCCTGAAAATAATAATTTAAATTTTTATCTTGAGATTATTTATCCGTGTCTTTCTGTGGTGGTTTTTGCTAAAGCACACAGAATTATTCCTTTTCACTTATTTTTGTTGCTATTTTAGAGCTGTTTCAATTTCATCAATAGCATGTTAAAAGATACAACACTAAGTATTGAATGCATTAAAAATTGTTTAGGATGTGCCAAGAAAGTTCATATGATTGCTAAAGGTGTGTGTTAATCCCTTCCCACAGGGACTAAGTAAACAGAGCCTTACCATGTGACCTTAACCCCTGTGCCTGTTTACTCATCTATGAAATCTAGATAACTTCTAACCCCTCAGGAGTGCTGGAAAAATGAATGCTTGTAAATCATAATATTTAACATTCATATGACTTTTGCCCAAAGCATTTTGCTTAATAATTTAATCTCACTATTCCACTGAGACAGTAGTTAATTCTCTATCACTGATATGGAGTGAAAGGCATAAAGTGGCAAAGGGACTAGCTCCAGGTCACACAGCAGGTCAAACAGAGCTAAAAGTAATGGTGCCATAATTATTTGACTATATTGCCTTAAGGTCAGCTCCTTGGTTCTTCAGTAGTGTTTCTAGAACACTGGCGTTCATATTTTCATTATGGTTTGAGTTTTATCTATGCTTGCTTAAACCGAGTTATGTTAGAATCTAAACAAGTACAAATGCTATATATATATATTTTTTTTCATTTCAGCATATTATGGGGGTACAGATGTTTAGGTTACGTATGTTGCCCTTACTCCCCGCCCCCCCCAAGTCTGAGCTTCAAACGTGTCCATCCCCCAGATGGTGCGCATCGCACTCTTTGTGTATGCATATACCCATCCCAAATGTTATATTTTTTAAAAAGTTACTTGCTACAGATCTTTAAAGCAGTTTATTTCTAGTGCTTAATAATACTGGACTGAGAATTTCTCAATAAATGGAATCTCTCAATACTAGCTTTGACCAAGGGCTTGTGCAAGGTGTTTAAAGAGAAGCTAGAGACATGATGTATTAGGAGAAGATGACAAATTTATATACGTTGTTTTAATCTGGGTGAAAGGTCAATGGTCTTTTCTTGTTCACTCCTCCTTGAGAGAGAAAAATAGGACAGATATTAACTTTCCTGCCACTCAGATGTTCCTGTGGTATTCAGCAAAGAGTATGCTGTGGCTTGCTATGTAAAATGTTCCTCTGACTTATCAGGCAGAACTGGAATAAGAATTCCAGCTTTGGGCACAATAAATACTTTGTCATAAATGCTGCAGACATTAAGTGAATTAAGCTTCTTTTAGAATAGAGATAAGAGTGGCAGTGTGTTTCATGCAAATGCAGTGAATCCGGTTAATCTCCTAGCAGAAATGTTTGATGTCTTAACAAACAAATATCCCTTGTAGACAGTGACATGGGGCTCTAGTAAGTATTGACTACCTCTGCTTTATGTTCTGCTATAGCTCCAATCCCAGCTCCCCCAACCCCCTATCAAAGTAGATTGTTAGTTCTAAAATATGAATTCTAAAATAAAATATGAATATTTTATTATGGGAAGAGAGGTGATGATAGTTTGTCAGTCTTTTTTTTTTTTTTTTTTTTTGAGACAGAGTCTCACTTTGTTGCCCTGGCTAGAGTGAGTGCCATGGCGTCAGCCTAGCTCACAGCAACCTCAACTCCTGGGCTCAAGCAATCCTACTGCCTCAGCCTCCCAAGTAGCTGGGACTACAGGCATGTGCCACTATGCCTGGCTAATTTTTTCTATATATATTTTTAGCTGTCCAATTAATTTCTTTCTATTTTTGGTAGAGATGGAGTCTCGCTCTTGCTCAGGCTGGTCTCCAACTCCTGAGCTCAAACAATCCGCCCGCCTTGGCCTCCCAGAGAGCTAGGATTACAGGCGTCAGCCACCGCATCCGGCCTTGTCAGTCTTCTTGATAAGTGGAAAGTCACCAAATTTGGTACATGTACATGGTCATACCAGTTGGCACATGAGACTTATTTTGGACCAGCCAGTTACGATGCATAACTTTATGTCTGTAGCTCAAATTGTTTGATTTCCAATTTGCGCTGTGTGTGTGTGTGTGTGTTTCAGGGTAATGTTGGGTTGGGAGAACATTTCTTTACCACCAAGTATATAATGAATCTTACGTAAGCTGGTTCATTATGTTGTAGGTAATTTAACATGGTTGAGAGCGTAGTCTCTGGAATTAGACTACCTGAGTTTGAATATTTGCTTACTGCCTTGCTAGCTTTATGTCTCTGGACAAATTCTAAGCTTAATTTCCCTACTTACAAAATGACAGTATAGAATTATGAAGATTAAATGAGATAATCATGCAAAACTCTTAGCACAATGTATGTCACAAATAACTGGTTAATAAATCACTTTCGCTTTTATGTTGCTATTGCTGTTTGTTTGAAGAAGTAATTTAAGGGCTATAAGTTAGCTTCCTGTGGGGAATTCTTTGTTATGCTATTTTATTTGAACTGATCTGCTGGTAAAGAGGGGTGTATAAAGAATTACTGGTATTGATAGGGAAGATAGAAATAAACTAACACCATCTATTATGTGCTAGGATTTGTTCCAGGTCTACACAGTCCATTATGGTTGCCAATTAGGTATTTGGTGCTATTTAAATTTAAATTTTAAAAAAGTTTTGTTTTTCTTTGAGATAGGGTCTTGCTCTGTCACCAGGGCTAAAGTGCAGTGGCGTCGTCATAACTCACTGCAACCTCCAACTCCTGGGCTCAAATGATCCTCCTGCCTCAGCCTCTTGTATAGCTGGGACTTCAGACATGTACCACCACGCCTGGCTAATTTTTAGACTTTTTGTAGAGGTAGAGTCTGGCTTTGTTGCCCAGGCTGTCTCCAACTCCTAGCCTCAAGTAATCCTCCCACCTCGACCTCCCGAAGTGCTGGGATTGCAGACATAAGCCACCACACCTGGCCAAAATTAAATAAAATTTAAAATTCAGTTCCTGGAGGAGAGTCTCCTGGACTTTGTCTAAATGCAAGATGAACTTTTGTTTCTTTAAAAAAAAGAAAATTTCAGTTCCTCAGTCACAGCCACATTTCAAGTGCTCAATAGCACCATGTGGCTAACAGCTACTATATTGGACATTACAGGCATAGAACATATCCATCATCATAGAAAGTTCTCTCAGACAGTGCTATTCAAAATACCTATGTGTGTATCTATAAGTATCCTTATTATGACACTGGAAGATGTATGTTATCCCATTTTACTTACAAGAATATTGAAGTTGATTAATTGAGATGTTAAGTATTTCTCAATGTACACATTTCCAAAAGCACATGTTATAGCCTCTGAAAGAGCTAAGATTCTAACTTCAAATATCATACTCTTTCATGCTGTCTTCTTTACTATTAATAGTTACTGGACTAATTAATATACAAGCATGTGCATTTAGGGGAGCATGAAATGTTCAGTTGTGGTAAAATGTCAAGATCTCCACATAATGTATAGATAATACTTTTGTTTTTATGCTGCTACTGCTGTTTGTTTGAAGAAGCAATTTAAGGGCTATGCATTAGCCTCTTGGGGAATTCTTTGTTATGCTCTTTTATTTGAATTGATCTGCTGGTAAAAAGCGGGATATAAAAAATTACTGGTATGAATACTGATATGAATATGTGTCCATTGTAGATGTTCTATAAATATTCACTGACTAAATGTCATGCAGTTAGGTCCACATATACTACTGAGAATGTTATTGTGCATCTATACACTGAAGGAAATTTTATTAAAGTATTCTTAATGAATGAATGTTAATTCATGTAAGAATTAAAGACATGAGATCATGAGGAGAAGATAAAAGACTGACAGGGAAAAAATTCAAAAGCCTTCATTTCGGTTTTTTATTTATGTGCATATACACATACTGGTCTGTTCCTGATTCGATTCCAAGGGGCAGAAAAAGTGCTTGTTCAGCTTTTGCTATGAGTTTGACTCCCCATTTTTGAATAGTTATGAAGTTTCTTTAAGCACAAGTTTTAGAGTCAGGTATACCCGACTTCCATTCCCTTCTCTGGCGTGTACTGGTTTGTGTAATCTTGAATAAGTTATTTATGCTTGCTGAACCTCACTTTTCTCATCTGAAGGAAGGAGTCATCAGATGTGTCACATTACAAATTTGATGGACATACGGTAGAACCGAGAATTAGCCATTGGTTTAATAAAATATATTTTGAATGAATGAATGATACCTCGCTAGAAAAGAGTATTTAATAAATAACTCTATCATTGCTATTTGTATTTTTTTTTTTTTGAGACAAAGTCTTACTCTGTCACCCAGCTGGAAGTGCAGTGGTGCCATCATAGCTCATGGCAGCCTCAAATTCCTGAGCTCAAGTGATCCTCCTGCCTCAGCCTCTCAGGTAGCTGGGACTAATAGGTGTGCTACCACCACACTCAGCTGATTTTTCTGTTTTTCGGTAGAAACAGAGTTAGTCTCGCTGTGTTGCTCAGGCTGGTCTCAAACTCCTGAGCTGAAGCCATCCTCCCTCCTTGGCTTCCCAAAGTGTATTTGGGTTTTTAACAGGATTATTTTGACAATTCTGTAATGACTTATGGACATCATTTGCATTATGCTCAAGGCCTGATGCTTAAATTCACCTTAGAGTTTGATTAATGAATGGGCTGTAGAGGGAGGGCAATGAATACTAGGGCTATTTCTTACTCAAAATGAATTATATGGCACATTTGGTGTAGCCCGAATGCCTTAAAATTATCTATTACCATCCATTACCTCCATTTTACAGATACGGAGACTGAGGTATGAACCAGCGAAACCTGATGTCTTTGGGAAATATGGAATTTGTGGCAAGGCTTAGAGTAGAATGTTGGCCTCCATGGTGTGTAATCATCAGGGTTTTACTATTACTACTCACTGGCCAAAGAGTTTTCTAGAACTTGTTCTGAAGTATTTCATGAGCCTTTGGTACTTTATCTTTTCATAGGGCTATACTTGTAAATGCTTAGCAAGTAAACAGTAGAAATAATGAGTTGGAAAAATATCCAGCCTGGTGTAGTGGTTTTCAAACTTTATTCCATGAAGATGCTCAGGCAACTAACCAAGGAAAACTAAGCAGTGCTTTAGCTCTGCTTCATATAGATCAACTTAGCCGTTATCTGTTTTACATGTGGAGTTCTATGTAAGGTTTTATTTGAAAAGGTGGCTTCCCTGTCCCCTTCCTACCAAAGCTTGAAAACTAATGGTATGGTTGAAAGAGATTTAGTGAGTTAGTTGAAAATCTTGGGAGAAAGCAGACATTTGATTAGATGGTTTTTATGGTTTCTCCCAGCCTCTAAATAGCATGCTTTAAAGATCTGATGTCAAGACCATAGCCAGAGTTGAATTTATTTTTTTTAATGAAAGGGAAAAAATATGTAGGATGAATTTTGGATATTAGTCGTTTCTAGCAGTGACCATGGCTTGTCCCAGCATGGGCCTGAATTTGAGTGTCTTTGATGTGGTTAGTAGCAGGCATACATAGTACGCCCCTGTCTTAGAAGAATACTGTTGCTTTGAGCCTTCTATTCTGACCACTGGAGTTATTCTCTTTATGCCTTAAGTAGCTGGCACAAAGACATCATCTGTTTATTGGTATCAGTGAGGTCTTGTGAACAGATGGCCCAGGTGAAGCCTTGACTTTGCAGGTCTTGTCCCCTAAACACCACCAACCATTTGTTACATGTAATTAAAATATCACTAACAAGGGTAATTTCACATGCTTTTTGGCAAATGTGGCTAGCAGGATGTGACATGACGCAGCACTGCCTTCTTCCTCCATGTGCCATCTCCCTTGAGGCCTCATCTTCCCTACTTGCCCCCATCTCACCCATGCCGAGGCTTGCCTTCCAGCTCACCTGCTCCAGATGGGCGGCACAGTGGGAGGACACTGGCAAGGGCAGATGTGTTTATTTTCCGGAGACAAAATGTTGTGCTGCTGCAGATGGCAGTGCCTTGAAGCAAATGGCAGCCTTTGACACTGCTGCCACACAGCCTGGGCATCCTGACAGACAGAGCTGGCTTACTTTGGTGATGGGGAAATTGAAAACAAAAACAAAAAACAAAAAAACCAAGATGTTCATCATGAAGCTTCTGGACTTTAAGTGCAAGTAGCAGCCCTTTTAGACCTGGGGAGCAGTTTTCTTCTCCACTAGACCTAGTCAGCTAACTGGATTTTCTTGGCTGACTGTGGGCCAAGAGTTGTATGTTTATTCATTGCTCTTAGCCTTAATAGGACGTGAAGTAAAAACTGGAAACATATGGCTGTGTTTACATGGGTATTCAATGGTACTGTAAAGCACGTGTGTATCCCGGGTCATATCTCACGGGAGTCTCTTAGGATTGGAGGGTGGCTTATGTTTGCCCCTGTGGAGATACCACTGTTCTATTTTTAGTGGTCATTTTGATTATCCAAAGGCCCAGGGACAGATGTGCCTTGAAGTTGAAGTGCTTTAATTAATATGACAACACTTTGTGCTTATAGTGTTTTTCTACCAAGAGGAATAGGAATTCTGACAGCTGTCCTTTTAAGCAGTTTGCTTTTGTAGTTATTAGGGCTTGACTAAGTCCATTATGGAGACAAAGGCTGGCCGTTGAATCATTTCACTTACTAGTCTCCTAAGGAAAAAATAGCTTGAGAAGATTCTTCTTTGAAAGTTAGTGGCTTTATCAGGAAACCTTTTCTTCTTTTTTTTTTGTAAAAAATATGTGCTGTTTTTCCCAGCCCTAGTGCTGATAGAGTTAGGAGTTTGCAGGTGTAAGGTCCTCCCCCTCCCCTTCCCCATCTCTCTCCAGGGGGCTGTATGTGAGAAGGTGTTGCTTTCTCACTCAGAGAGCATATATGTGCTACCCTGTTGGATGCCTGCTGCGAGTGGAGAGAACCCCTGTTCTAGTTGAATTGGAATAAGCCTATTGGATGGCTGGAACAGTGCAGCCCTATATTGCCAACTTTTCATTTAAAGCATCTTTCCTGTCCAAAATAGGGGTGAAGCAATATAGGTAATTGGTCGATTTTTTTAAAAATTTTTTTAAATTTCACCATATTGTGGGGGTACAAATGTTTAGGTTATGTATATTGCCCTTGCCCTGCCCGAGTCAAAGCTTCAAGCATGTCCATCCCCCATTAATTGGTTTAGATTTATATTGTTTTAAAACTTATGTCTTAAAAGTTTTGTAGTTTCCTGTTAAGGTTTAATTTAAACTTAGAGCAGCAGAGTACTGTGCCTGCTTAGTAAGAATATGCGTTTATTTTTAAAATGTTTGCCGTTAGAGGTGCAGATTTAGCCAAGCTTTTTTTTTTTTTTTTTTCTTTTTAAGAGATAGGGTCTTGCTCTTTTGTCCAAGGCTATGGTGTAGTGGCTTGATCATAGCTCACTGCAGCCTCAAACTCCTGGGCTCAAGCTGTCCTCCTGCCTTAGCCTCTTGAATAGCTAGGGCTAAAGTTATGCGCCACCATGCTTGGCTAATTTTTTTTTTTTTTTGGGTACTTTTTGTAGAGACAGGGTCTTGCTATGTTGCCCAGGCTGGTCTCAAACTCCTGGCCTCAAGCTGTCTTTCTGCCTTGGCCTCCCAAAGTGCTGGGATTAGAGGCATGAGCCACTGTGCCCGGCCTACCCCCATCTTTTAAGATTGCTTTAAACCCGTGCCCTGGCACAGGCATAGGTGTGAGCATGCCCTCACACACACTCACAAACACACATACGCTGGCATCTCGGTGCCCCTTTTTACCTGTCCTGGCCAAAGATCATACAGGGATATGAACTCAGGGGCTGATCCCCAAAACCCCTTAAGGTTTTCTTTACTCTCTTCCCCAGAAACAGTCATCTGAAATGAACGACAGTGGGGAAGGCTTTTCAGGGGAGGAAGGGTTGACCTGAGAGGTAGTTATATGTGTGTTCACTATATTCATTTAGTTGAGCATGTGTATTTTATGTTTATTTATATATGTGTTATTTCATAAAAAGGAATGCTAAAAGGGCAGGAAAGCATAATACTGTTTTTTAAAGTTAAAAATGGAAAAAAAAATGTTCAGATTTACCATTACTTTTCAGTGTAGGCAACAGAGCAAGTAAGTTTATTAGAGTGAAAAGAAAAAAAGGACAGGATGCGGTGGCTCACGCCTATAACCCTAGCACTCTGGGAGGCCAAGGCGGGAGAATTGCTTGAGCTCAGGAGTTTGAGACCAGCCTGAGCGAGAGCAAAACCCAGTCTCTACTAAAAATAGAAAAATTAGCATTCTTCGGGTTAGGGACAACCTGACTTAATGGTGTTCCATACTTATGAATGGGGCTCCCAAGGTTCCCCATAAGGATAATCTATAATTAATTAAATAATTTGGGAATTAGTTTCTTCCGCACATGTAAACAAACCTACAGGGCAGAAGTGGTTCATTGGCGCAGCATCTTTACAGTGGTGGTGTGTGCCTGTAGTCCCAGCTACTTGGGAGGCTGAGGCAGGAGGATCACTTGAGGCCAGAAGTTTGAGGTTGCAGTGAGCTACAATGACACCACTGTACTCTACCCAGGGCGACAAAGCAAGACTCTGTCTCAAAAAAAATAAAAAAAGAAAAGAAAAAAAGGAAGAGGAGATATTAATCTCTCAATCTTTGTAAACTGAAATGATCCACCGGAATTCCACACTTCCTTTTCTGATGCCTCCTAATGGGTGTAGTTTCTTATAGCCAAGATGTTCAGTAACTGCTAATAGTCACTCATTCAGCAAATTGCCAACTTGCATTGTCTTCGGGCCTAAGGAAATAGGTACATACCTCAATGTGTACCTTTAGATAGGAAATGGAGAAGTAAACAGTCAGTTTGCACTGCTGAGTGACAAGTGCTATATAACCATATACACAAGGTGCTCTGGGAACACAGATCTAACCTGAGCCTTGAAGGACTAGTTGTTATTAAGACTAAGATGAAACAAAAGGGAAAACTGGAAGCACAGACCAAGGTGTGTGAGATGTTAGGTTAGGCACAGTGGTTTGCGAACAATGTTTGGGGCATGGATAAATAATTCTCTGAGCCTCCTGTATAGTTTTATATTACATATACTACTATGTTCTGTGTACTATGTGCATATACTATGTTCCATGTTCATTGAAGCTATAGAATAACTTGTGTTGTACCTGGGGTGCTGATGGGGAACACTGTTCTAATAGAAGGACTCCCAAATAGTCTTTTCCCTAGGTTTTCCTTAGTGCTCTATATCTGGTTGCTATGGGCATCTGAAAACATGTACAATTGTGTATAGTCCTAAATACTCTTTTCTAGAAGATATTTATTAACTCAAAGAGATGAATCAGCTGTGATGTTCAGCATTCATAGATGTGAGCATGCTTAGTGTGTACAACTTAATATATGCCTTGTGGTATGCAAGTCTGTAGCAAAACATGCCTTTTGCATTTGAGCGTTTTAAGAACTGAAAGGTATAGGGAATCTTAAATTTTCCCGGAAACTGCCAGCTCATGAAAAAAAGAATTCATGTGGCCTTGTTGCAGACATGGTGGTGTTGGTTTCACCATTGCACAATCAGCAATTTTATTTTGATGTTATTTGGGGGAAAGCAGTATTTTTGATTAGCAAGTAAAATTAATGTAGAAAACAAATACTGTGTTAACTAGTTGGTATAATAAGGCATCTGTGCCATGTTACATTTCAAGTCAGTAAATTTCTAAACTTCTAATTACAACAGGATTACAACTTTAATAGGAGAATCAATCAAACTTGGGATTATTGATGGCTTTAGAGAAGTAAAATTTGTAGAAATTTTGGAATTATTGAGGGAGAACTTTAAAATTGATTTTGTTAAAAATTGAAATTGTATTATACAATATTCAAAATCTTTGGTCCTACAATTCAGATTTATTGGGCACCTACTACTTACTAGGCCTTCTTCCAGGAACTTTAACACAGGTGAGCACTTCAATTCCTCACAACTGCGTCAGGCAGACAGTGCTGTCCCCCTCATTACAGAGGGGGCACTTGAAGCTCCAAGTGGACTGTCTTGAGTAACACAATTGGAAAGTGATAAAGCCACATTTGATCTTTATAGCTTTTTACAAAAGTACTCGCCTATTTTACATGATGTATGGCATCTAAAAGCAGAGTTTATCCAAATAGTAATTTGAAAGATGTTTTGCTTTTAAAGTTTAAAATATTGATTGTAAATACAGCAATAGTCTGAAGCGTAAGTTCAAGAACTCAACCATTATATGAGTTTTTGCCAGTGTTTTAAGCAAAAACATTTGAACATGAACTAACCATTATTAAAGGAAAATGAAGACAATTTTTCTGTTTTTATTTTGCATCTGCCAACATTACATAGGTATACCAAATACATTTTCCAGAGAATGACCTAAAGCAGGAAAAAGAAAAAGAAATTGGCTAGACAGTCTCGTTTTCAGAGCAATATTTTATTTCATCTTGGGCTTCTGAAAATCAAAGATTTGCTTTGTTTGAGGCATGCCTGCCTCATTTCTCAATTTAGTATTAGAGTTTATAAACATGGGCTGATTTGTTCGTTGGTGCTACAAAAGATAAATGTATTTGAAATAAGAGAGAACAAGGAAAGTCATACAGTCAGTTTAATTTAACTTCCCTATTTGTGAAGCTCATTATAGTGCAGGCATTCTTCAGGTTAGGGACAACCTGACTTAATGGTGTTCCATACTTATGAATGGGGCTCCCAAGGTTCCCCATAAGGATAATCTATAATTAATTAAATAATTTGGGAATTAGTTTCTTCCACACATGTAAACAAACCTACAGGGCAGAAGTGGTTCATTGGCGCAGCATCTTTACAGTAGCAGCTAGTCTCATTGTTTATGTGGTTGCTTACTCACAGTATCACTTTTGTTTTAACTTTTTAATTTGATTTTGTGAGTCTGTGTGTACCGCTGTGACTATGCCTCCAGAGTGAAAGTCTACTGCACATCTAGGTGAGCCTGCAGCAAAGAGAAAGGTGATTACAATGGAAACAAAAATAGAAATAACTAAGCCTTTGGAGAAAGGCCAGACACCATCATTCATTGGGAAAACATAAGGCTTCAGTCACTTGATTATTGGAATAGTAATAAAGGATAAAATGAGAATAATGGAATGAGTGAAAGGCAATTCTCCAATGAAAGCATCAATTATTACAAAGTAGCATAGTGGATTAGTTACTGAAATGGAAAGCTTATTATTGATTTGGTTAGAAGATCAAAATAAGCATAACAGTCCTGTAAGCCTAGCATTGATGCAACATTAGGTGAGTGTTAACCTTTAATTTTTTTTTTTTTGAAATTTCGCCTACCTCCTATCTAAACTTTTTGTATGAGTTTTTTTTTATGTTCTGTTTATTTGAATTAAAGCACAATAATTTCTCTAACTTTATTATTACAGTACAGGGGTATTATTATTACAGTATTATGCTATATTATTATTACCACATATGAGCCACTATAGTATTGTTATTATTATTACTGTATATGCACTGTTCATCAGGGATCCGAGTTTCATACAGATCCAGCCTAAAGATGTTCTCAGGAATGCATCTCATCTGTAACCCAGGGGATTGCCTATATTCTGCTTCTGATCAATTTAAACTTGTACTTTTTTAGTGACAAAATTAAAAGGAAACCATTTTCAACTTCCAACTCCATAGCTTTCTGTTCCCCTCGAGTAGGAACAGTGGATAACAGGACCCTAACCTACCATGTGTTTTCTCTCGTATCTCTGCCTTTGCCCACTCCACCACTTTGCTGGTCAGTTTCCCCTGACTGTGCCTACATCCCCACAAGGCTAGCTCTTAATTGCCAGTTAAACTCAGTTCAGCATTTATCATGGAAAGTTTTTCTGTATTTCTCCCTCCTCCCTCCCCCACACATATGTCACCCTCATCTTCTTTGTGCTCTCATGGCAACCTAGATATACCTCTGTCATAGTGTCCTGTTGTGTTTCCTTCACTGTCTTCCTTATGTGAGTGTGAGAATGTGTTTATGTAAATAAAACCTCCTAACTTTCTGGTTCTTCATTCAGTCTCATGAGTTCGGTTATATAGTATTTTCTCTTTCCAGTTGTCTCTGGACAGCTCTGCTTAGGCTCAGGGGGTCCAAAATGAGCTCTTTAGATTTGCACTACCACTTTTCCCCTTATCGAGAGTCTTCTTAACTCCTCCTTCTCCCTCACCTCTTCTATTCTACTAGTTATGAAGTCCTCTCAGTTCTACCTTTTAAATATCTCATGTCTCCCCTTATCTAAAAATCTCCTTTTTTTTTTTTTTTTTTTTTGATAAAAAGGCTTGCTTTGTTGCCCAGGCTAGAGTGAGTGCCATGGCGTCAGCCTAGCTCACAGCAACTCAAAACTCCTGGGCTCAGGTGATCCTCCTGCCTCAGCCTCCTGAGTAGCTGGGACTACAGGCGTGAGCCACTGCCTAGCCAAAATCTTCTGTTTAAAGAGAAGTGGAAAAAAAAATGACTGAGACCAGTGAAATGTCAATCCTGAAACATCAATTTTCCTTGGCACCAATTAACCAATGTCCTAAGTTATGAAAAAAGGCTTGAATCAGCACAGGGATGAAAATGGTAAATTTTCACTGGCTCCCCCATGGTTTACATACTGATGTTCATATTCTTTAGTCTAGGAAGCCAATGGCAGTATCATCCCATTTTTGTCATCCCAGTTCCTTTCTGCTTCCTGCTGAAATCACCTAATTCTCCACATTTATGTGTCCTATATTCACCGGTACCTGAACATTCTATGTTCCTCCATGTTTCTTTACCTTCACATATGGAATCCTTCCTATCCACATCTACCTTGTGAGCTCCTTCCAGATCTAGGCTTCCATCTTCATCACCTGGCAAAATGCTTCACACAGAGTAAATGCCAAATAAACATTTATTGAATTTACGCACATTCCAGATGCAGAAATGAAGTTATCTGGGGCATCTGCCCAGTTTATAATTATCCTGTGTCATAGTCCCAGAAAACTCTCATGGGAGTTGGTTGAAGCCTTTTATAAACTGTGTGTTTTTATACTTAAGGCTAAGAGAGATTGAATCTATACATGGGTTTCCTTAAAAATGAATATAGCCAAGAGGAATAAAATCAGGATACACATTATTCCATATTTCCTTAGAGATGAGGAATAAAGGTAGTTCTCTTCCACCCTCTTCCTCTTTCATAGAACCATAATCTTTTAGAGCTAGAAAAAGTATTTAGGTGATGATAATTGAAAGTTGCCAAAATCCTTGAGTTTTTTTTTTTTTTTAAGTGTTTGAAATAGTGAATTCCAATTCAGGTATATAGTCCTTCTTTAATTAAATGGCAAAATTGAAATTTTAAAGTTATGCCACCAAACTCACCCAAAGTAGCTAGCTAGTAAATTTTGTTGGTTTTTGGAAACAAGATCTGATTCAGAGCTCAGCGCATCAGTATAAGAAAATAATAATTAATCGATTTTGTTTATTAATGAAGTTGAACAATTGGGCATTGGCAAAGCAGTTAAGATGTTACTATCTATTTATCATCATGATATTTTTTGAGTACCTACTACATATATTACATAGTTTTAGACTCTATAGAGGAGTTATAATTGTATGACATTAAACCTACTCTTTTAAAACTTAAAATATTAGCCAGGCAGGGTGGCACACACCTGTAGCCACAGCTACTCGGGAGGCTGAGGCAGGAGGAATACTTGAGTCTGAGAGTTTGAGGCTATAGTGCTTCATGATCATGCCTGTGAACAGCCACTGCGCTCCAGCCTGGGCAACATAGCGAAACCCTGTCTTAAAAAATTTTTTAAAAATTAAAATATTGTTGGTCATATAAGATGCAATAAGTGAAATTGGGAATAATAGGTGCTGGTATGCAAATAGTACATTCTGAAATATTTGAGTGTGAAACTGACATTTACATACTGAATCATATTTTTACACTAATTTCCATTTTGTGGAGGCAGCATAGTTTCCTGGAAAAGCATGCAAGACTTGCAGTTGGGAAGCCTGAATGTGATCCTGAGTCGTGATGCTAATTACCTGTATGGTTTAGGGCAAGTTACTGTCTCCTTTTTGAACTTTAGTCCCCGCATTTATAAAAGGGATGCTGGGTAAACTAGTTGAAATCTTTGATCCCTCCTAAGTCTACAACCTGCATTTTTGTGAACTACTGTGAATGCCAAAGATGGAATTTTAGCCAGCTTTGATAATTGACTGTACTAAAAGAAATAGCAGGCGCACTGTTCCTTTCAAAGTCCAGTCTCTGTTTAGTGTATTTAGAAGTCTGCTTATTAGAACCCTCATCTCTAGACAAACTCGTTTGACTCATTGGTGGTTCTGCATCTCCTTCTAAATTACTGACCCACCAGTAATGGAAATATGCCTCACATGTGCTTAGCATTCCAAGGTGTGGCATATCGAAAAAGAAACTGCACCATTCTCCAAGGCACCTCACTCATAGCAATGTCCTCCTATTCAATTAGAGGTGGCAAAGGCTGGCCTGGCTCCAAAGGAAGACTGTCAATTCCTCTCTTTTTCTGTGTCCACGCTCGGCAGGATGCTTCCTCACGCCCACCTCTCTCCCCCTTGCTGTGACTTTGGCTTCCGCCAGATGTCACACCGCTGCTTGTCACCGCCCAGACTCTTGTCGCTGATTTTGTTGTTTCAATGTATTTATCACAACTGTTCTCTTTAGCTGTAAAATTTATGGAATTTCACACTCTTCTTAGTTACTACAGTGTTTCTTTTTCATAGGAGAGGGAATATACAAAAATTAGAGAGAAACACTCCATCTAACTTAAGGAAAGAGTGTGTGTGTGTGTGTGTGTGTGTGTGTGTGTGTGTGTGTGTATAGTTCCACACCGCGCCTCCCCCCACCCCCAAAATGTACAGGAGTCCAAAGTGGAACTGAGCTCAGTTCTGCAGGGCTCAGAGGTACTTAAGTCTATTTCAATCCCAGGAAGAAGCACATAAGAGATGTGCTTATTGGCTATTTCCCCTGGCTTAAATTTTATCTCTTTTATTAGCAGCAGCCGAAAATGTTGGATAATTTTATTGGCTCTCTGTGGTATATCTTCTTGATCGTATTATCTAGTCAAATGTTGATAATGTAGTCAAATCCTAAAAATGGTGGTGGTGGTGATGACAGTGATAATAGTCAATCTGTATTATTACAATATATCAGACATTGCACTGAGTACTTTACATGGATTTGTTTAAACCATACCACAACCTTATAATTGTGGGTACTTTTATTGTCCCTGTTGTACAGATGAGGAAATCTCAAAATGACCAAAAGCTCATCACTGTAAAAATAAGCTTACATTATGTACTTAAGGGAGGAAAAAATATATTTGTCTAGTTCTCCCCATCAACATCTATTAAGAGGCAAAATTTTGGTGGTACCCTTATTCTAGAGGCTAAACTTAATTTTGAGTTGCCAGGATAGTTCATTTAAAAATTTTTCTTTGTATTTCAATTAGACACAACTTTAAAACTAAGCATGTTGGTATTTGCACTGTAAACCATTGATGGTGCTCCGCAAGGCCAGAGTGTCTTAGCTAAATGTTTGGATTCACTTACTGGTCATTTGGATATTTAGGTTAATTCCAAACTATTATATAATATTCAGTCTTAGCCTTTGCTGTGGAAGATACTTAGTCATATAAGTTACAGTTCTTCCCTTGGGGACCTCATGACTTTTTTTTTTTTGAGACAGAGTCTCATTGTGTCACCCTGGGTAGAGTACAGTGGCATCATCATAGCTCACTGCAACCTCAAACTCCTGAGCTCAAGCAATCCTCCTACCTCAGTCTCCCAAGTAGCTGAGACTCCAAGTGCATGCCACAATGCCCGGCTAATTTTTCTATTTTTAATAGAGACAGTGTCTCACTTTTGCTCAGGCTGGTCTCAAACTCCTGAGCTCAAGCAATCCTCCTGCCTCAGCCTCCCAGAGTGCTAGGTTTACACATGTGAGGGGACCTCATAACTTTATCTTATTACTTAAACTTGCTATCTAAACAGAACAGTGGAAACAACCAAAGGCTAGATTATATCGTGCACAGACTAGAGATTACATTGTAAAAGATTTCTGGTAATCTTTGTAAAAGATTCTTTGCAAAGAGTTCGTGACAGTTCTGTCATAATTGATTAGCGTTTACATTTTCCCAGAATAATTAGGCAAATTGTTAAACATACTAATTATGGGAAAGAAGGGAACTAATGAAAAAGTATCTAGAAAGTGAGGCTTAACCCTCAGAATGGACACATTTGTAAGGTAAGAAACAATGTGAGGGTACTTAATAAATGTTGATTTACTTTGCAAATCTGGATGTAGGTCTTCTTTTTTGAGGGGCTAGCATGGGTTGACCACAAAACAGATATGCTCTAAGTGTCTAATATGAATGCTTGTGACACTGAATACCATTACCTTAGG